>QKMX01367323.1:1307-17562 GCA_003401595.1 Venustaconcha ellipsiformis | reverse complement strand
TATATATATATATATATATATATATATATCTTCAGTACTTCACAATGTATAGTTGCAGATTCTTTTAAAATTTTCATTTTTTATATTTATCTTGTTAGTGTTATATATGTATTTACTGTACAATTTTAGATATTTTGTACATGTGATCCGATACACTTGTTAATAACGTATATACTCACTTATAAGGCAAGATCCTGCCAGCAACAAAGATCCAGCTCTGCCAAGGCATAATGCACCTGCAGATCAGTGACTTTTTTGTTTATTCTGCTAATTACTCCTAACAGACTGCACAGACCCAGATCTGCTAGCACACTGCATGGCAGCTGTTTTTGGTTTGTGTAGTTTGCAGTTGTACTTATAAGAGAGTTTATATTGTATGTACACAAGTTGTGCATCTATCAGTATGAATCAAAAAAGAGTGCTTTTGCAGAGTACATCATTTCCTCGCCTTAGCTTGCCATGATAACTCATGAACCCAGTTATAGTCTGGAGACAGGTGTGGATCCCATTTTTTTTCTTATAGAAAAGGGAACAAAAACTCCTAGGCAGTGGCATAGCAAGAAATTCAGCCTACCCTCCACTTAATTTTGGAAACCCTCCCAATAAAAAATGTTGTTTGATGAAAATTCTGAGCTCATACTGGGTCTGCTCCACCACTCCCCTGCAGTTTCAGGATTTTCTTGGTTGGTTCTCTGTCAGTGCTTCTATGTGGTAAATGTTTACAATTCACAATCAAAATTGGATGCTCTCATTTATCATTGAGGCTGTTAGTACATCTTAATTTGGAATCAACATCATGAATTTCTGTTTTAAGAAATTATATATTATGTAAGATTGTAAATAAAAGAAGGAAAATATTTTTTTCAATAAATGGCACAGTATTCCATGAATTATTCACCATTGAAAATAGTGTGACATGTCTACTGGTGGCAGAACTAAGAAAGAAATAAATACAAGTGAAAGAAATCTTGTAAAGTATAATTCATGTTCTAATTTAAATGTTTTAATTAGTTTTAATGTAATCATTATAAAAATTGACATGCTGTCTTTTATTCCAACACTAGAAGAGTGAATTCACAGCAGTGAGTCCCTCCCTAATTAAATTCTTAATCATCTGCTATGCTGGATTTATTTTGGCAGCTGTTGAGAACCTAATGGCCCTTTGCATGATAACAAAATCTAGTGAACTTTCTTACTGTGATATGGTCACTGTATTAGTACAAAGTGTACAGGGTTGTACATATACTCGCCATCTTCAGGAATTAACCAGTGCAAACATATTGATTGGTTTGGCTTCTGTGGCTTTTAAGCGTGGTTCTAGCTATGAAGCTATAGTTCTTTAGTATTTGCTTATAATTTATATTGAAAATCTGTCATTAATTTATGTACTTGAACTAACTTATTTAATCTAATATCCACAATAATTAAAATTGATTTTATTAATATTTATGTAGGACAGTGGAGAGTAAACTTGTCTGACAGTATAGGTTTCCTGCACATAGCCTCCAAACTGTAAACCAGAATCTGAGTTTACCTCACCATTTTGTACCCCTGTTTGCCACAATTGGTGTTTATATAGGCATAATAAAATTATTCAGACATAGTGTTGTGGACATTCTCTCACACTGTCCCTATTTTGAAGGTTTGCATTAAGACAGACCATTAAGTGCATTTAAAAAGTGACCAGTTTCTGTTCAAATCTCATTTTGTTTAGCTTGATAATTAAATTTTAAAAACTTAAACCATAATCTAAATGACTTAAAAATTGATGTTAATCAAGGACATCGATGTTGTACAGGTGATATGATAGGGATGCCAAAATGATCACTCTGTTGAATTTCCACCAGGTGTTTAACATTTATATTGCATACTGTATTTATATGTGTTTAAAATACTTCTGATTGCAAACTTCATAAAGCACAGATCAATTATTAAATAATGTGCTGGAAGATCTTGGACAATTTTGTGCACTCACTTTCAACAAGAGACTCCATTTGTCAAGCCCATTTTTTGTTTAGCTGCAAAACAAAATCTTTTAACATTGACCTCCAAAATGGAGTATGGACAGTCAGACAGATGTACAGATATGCATCTGGTGACTAAAGTGATTGACAAAAACTGAGACCTTGATCTCTTGGTAGACTGACAACACATCTTGGTCTTTGCTTTCACATGGGGTGATTATTATCATTTCATCTAGTGTCAGTCCTTGAAAATTTAAAAGCTGTCCTGTTAAAGTGACTCTTGCTAATCAAAGGTATACAATGAAAATTCATATGTAGACTGATGCAAGTTTCATTACAGTGTATGAAAGGTCTGAGATCCAAGTTGCAAGTCAGTACTCAGTACACGGGGAAGAAAAACCTGGTTACAATGGAACCTGTTTAAATAAAACTTGTATTTACCAAATATTTCTGTGTCAAAAATAATTATTGATTACAAAATTATGTTTTCTTACAAATAGTAATAGTCCTTAATATTTCTGGCCATAATGACTTGGGGTTTTCTGGTATGTTCCTGTATCTAGCATGCATTTTAGGTTGTGCATTTTGTGTCCTGCATCATCCACTGAAATTTGCTAGCAAGACCAATTGGACCATTGTGAACCAAACTTGATAGACCATTCAGAGATTTAGAATTTAATACAAATGATGCTATTCCATAATCAAATATGTTTCCCATAACTACAATAGAAACCTTGAAACAATTTCTCTTAAAAACAGCTCAGCAAAATTTATCAAATTTTATGGAAAGAATCCTGGCTTGATAAGCATTCACATTTTTACCAGTAGTGCTGATACTAAAAATAGAAAACCTGTCAATGATTTAACAAAAGCTGCTCTTCAGAATTTTGCTAAATTTAAAAGAAAGAATTTTTAAATAAAATTTTCAAATTTGGGGAAATGATACATTTCCAACAATAAATATTGCCACCATTACTAAAAAAAACCAAAGTTTTAAATTGCATCTCAAAAAGTGCTAAACAGAATTTGACTGAAGTTGACAGAAAACAATATAATGGTTTAAAGTGTTTTTAAGTTTTAATAAATGATTGCAGTCCACCCTCAAATATGGCTGTTGTTGTTAAAAATATAAAAACCTTTGAGTAACTTCTTAAAAAGCCACAACAGAATTTGAAAGAATGCAACCTGTCATGATATGTTTATTGCTGCTTCTGCTGCTCAAAATAGAAAAACCTTTCATAAAACAAGATCTCAGCAGAATTTTACCAACTTTGACAACTCCGCTTTGAAGGTATTCAGCTTTAAACTAATGACCCACCATCAGGTATGCATGTCTTACATTTTGAAAAAAAAAACAACTCTAAATACACATTGAACTGAATTGATCATCTGTTAAACTCATGCCATCCTGCCCTAAGGCCATTTCATTATTGGACCTATGTGTACTCGGATTTTTAGATGATAAGGTAAAAATAGAGAAACCTTGAAGTAATTGTGTTAATAACATTTACAATAAACAGCCTATGAAGAAATTTTGACAGCATCCTCTTATAGTCTGTGTTTTGGCCAACTGAGTTGTTTTTTTTTCATGGTAGTGTCCTTGAGCAAGGTACTTTACTGAACTTTCAACAGCATGATATAACCTTCAAAGTGTTGCTGTGTCATAAAACACCAAGCCAACCCAGACCTGCTTGTATTTTATTTGTGGGAAGTCTTTAAAAATACTTGACAAATGGTACAAGTGCTTCACAAATGGTACATAGATTTAATGGATTGTTTTATGATACGTTTTGCAAAACTGGTCAGATTTTGTTTGAAAACTAGTCTATTCACTAGTTAACTATTTCAATCTCTGTTTATCAAAATAATTGTTTACACACATTGCACTTAACTTAGTTCACTATCATATCCATTTTAACCATGTTTTGTGAATGTATCAATGTAGCATTTCATGAAATATTGTTTTTCATGAAATATTGTTTTGCTTTATCATGGTTTTAATTTGTTATTATTAAATTTTTTATCTGAAGAATGGTTGAATTTTTTTAAGAATTTGAATGAACAGTGGACCATGCTTCATATAGATCTTTTTACCTACATAATGTACATGTATATAGGTCCAAGGTAAAAGGATTTGTTTTCTGAGAGTCATCAAACTTGTTTCTTCTTAATCTGAGAGCCAGCCATATGTGTACAGTAATGTAAATACATTCTTAATTGAATATAGATCCACTGTTATCAGATGTTTTTCACTTCTGTCAAATGTAATGAGGTGAATAAGCTATTGTTGTACAGTGTTGTGACATATGGACTTTAATTGTACATGTAGATACTTGGTTATTAGACCTGAAAATCATGAAAATTGAGTTTGAGAATGATTTTTCAGTTTCAGCCAGTCAAAAGATCTTCAAAATGGAGAAGTCATCTTCATTTGTTTAACTCAAATTCCCAAGCTGAAACTTTAGGTTATGTGATTGCTAGACCAGATTTGTTAGATTGTGAATGCTTGGATATGGTTATATTTCTGTGTAACACATTGAATCCTGCCTCAGCAGATACCTCTGTATAAAGAAAAACATTTATGAACTACTGTTGTAAAATCACTTGCATTTTTTCTACAGATATTTTTTCTGATTGTGACACATTAGGACTACATCCATTACCATGCATATCCAGACCTATCAAGCTTTATTTGCAACAAAAGTACTAAGTTATCTGCCCACCTAGGTGGAGATCAAACAATAGTGTGATCTCCCTATGGATCAAGGTATTGGCAACAAATCCTACTACTTCCATTCATGCAAAGAAGCACATTCTTTCTAGTGATTTCTACTTGGACATTTTTTACTGTTTGAGTGATTGTAAAGGGTTTTCTACACACACGGAATTGAGGAATTAATACTCTTGCTGTATTTGTATTCCTTGTTCTACTCTATAACAGAGAAAACATTCACTTTCTTTGTCTAACTTTGACTTATGCATGTCAGTGCCATTTTAATTACTTTCGTTAAGGTCTTTAGTACTTAAATTCAACACTATATTCAACATGGATTATGAATTCTGTGAAGTAATTGACTAGTATTATATGCTATAAGATTGTTCATATAATTATTTTCAACATTTGTGTATGTCATTATCATTCTCTTCACTGGATGTTCAACCGATACTGAACTGGTTTCAACTCATTATGCAGTTGTGTTCCTTTTACATCTTGCAAGTGTCAACCCAGACAGTGTTTTAAGCTGGCAGATGATAAACATGCTACCTGTCTCAGTTGAGTACAGTTTGGGTCATACCTGTAACACATGCAACTGATGGTCAGGAAATGTATGGGCAACTCTCTTGAACAATCAGATTATTTGGGTAAAAAATGATAGATAGGAAATGCATGATATTACTTGAGTTAACTACTTCCCATTGGCTGAGACCTGAAGGCAGCCAGCTTTCCTGTCTTGAAGAAAATTAAGCTGGCCACATCATGATAAGCTTCACATACAGCATCAGCGCAATGCTAGCTTGGCACATTGGCCTGTATGGATCAATGACGAATATACCAGCAAATATGGGTAATGTTTTCAGTGGTCTTCCCAGCTTAGCCAGCACTAAACTTTGCCATTAGAATGTTAATCAGCTACAGACAATACCATTTCCAACACTACTGCATCCTGTACCAGATTTTCTTGTGACTAGGTATGGTGAAATGTTTTTCTGATAAACCTGTTTCTACCTTCATGAAACAATAGCTGCTGACATTTAGAAATGTTAGTTCCAGCAAAAGCTCTGATTTGTCCTTATATTGCCAATACCGGCATCAAAGAATAAATGGCTTCTATTCAGTACTGGCCCCCTGGAATTATTTGTTGATTGACACTGGATAGCCCCAGCACAATGAAGGCTTCAAAATGTTGAAACCTACATTGGTTGAAAAGGACTGGAAGTCCTTTTTAGACATACAACAACTGTTAGAAATGGAATAGGATCCATGTTTAGCTTAGTTTCCATGGCTATAATTCAGCAATCGGATCACAACCTAGCCCCATCCCATCAATAATTTAAGAGGTCACAATTGGGAACAGTCTTGCAAATGATGGAAACAGCAGCACAAGGCATGCAGCCTGATTCTATAGTAATATCAGGGACTTACAGACTGAAGAAAGGGACGTCTTTCTGTCTATGCGCTCCTTTCTGAAGGTACACAATAAGGGACATTTGGTTCATAGCCACTGTAATCAGACATGTTCTACCAAGGAAATTTAAATGAATTTTTGAACTAGGCTGCCAAAGAGGCAAACCTTACACAGATCCAGCAGCCTTAAGTTAAGCCCTTATTTTAGCTAGGGCAAGCCCTTTTCTCCAACAAGAATACGGTTTTCAAGGGCACTAATCACAGAAAGTGGATAGTAAGGATTGTTTTATTTGGTATCTCCTTGTTATTTGCCATCCTACAGATAATCATGCCATTTTCACACATTTCATTATAGGGAAGACTCAAAGACTTGGCCACAGAATGGGAAAAGCTTGGCCCTGATGATTCATGAGTCTTATAAATTGCCATGGAGGAATTCTAGATCATGTTCAGAACCCAATTCCAATTTCAAGGGCTTTCTTTGGTACAGACAGTTCAAAAACCCATTCAGAGCAGACATTCTGCAGCTATCTCAAAAGAGTTATAGAGATTGGTGTGAATGTAAACTCACCAGGATTTTAATTCAGAATGTTCCTGTTACCTGTTACCAATAGCCAATGGCATGCTTTGACTGGTCATATATCCAGGCTCTCTCTTTTTATTGAGGCAACAGGGTTTAGAATGGAGACACTGAGAATGGTTCTCAACATTATTCTGGAGCTAGGTTTTGATACTGTATACCAATCAGGCCATTCTCATTTGATCTGAACATCGGTTTCAGGATTTTCCAGAGTCTTGTGGACAGATTTACATTCTATTTCGGAGCCATCTTCATGTCTTTGTCTTCCAACTACTTGGATGACATTCTCCACCAGTCAAGTTATATTCTTGATTGGTGCCTTCTGTGGCTGAGTGGTCTGAAGTGCTTGCCTTTACCAATCATTGCCATCTCACCTCTGTCCATGTGGGTTCGAGTTTCGGGTTTTTCCAATGAGGGTATGTGAGAAAACTTGCCAGTAGCTTCCCATTGTTCTTACCGGGGTTTGCTGGGTTCTTCCACCAAATATACTGGCTGCCATGTATAGCCTGTCATGTGCTGAAAATGGCAATAATCCAAAAACATGAATATTCTGGATCAAAACATGAAAAACCTTCCTTCAGTTCAGCTTAACCTTGGATTTGTTGATAAAAAGGACATAGTTTGATACTGTCCCATTCCAGCATTTCACCCATTTGGGTGTGGACTTCAAAATGAATGTAAACAGCCTCCCTGAGATGTGCCATAAAAATTATGATGATGTTATCTACTAGTATCCAAAAAATTGCATCTTAGCCCAGTAATTAGTTCAACTATTGGTGTCCTCATTGTAGCAGTGGATCAAATCTTTTTGGGCCATCAGTTTTCGAGTCTATCACAGAAGATTCACTTGTTCAGGGTGAGTAAAATTTTGCCATCTTGATCAAGCAATGTGTCCCCATGCATGAGGACCCATCTTAGTAAGTTGGAAAACCTTACCTGGCTTTTGACAGGTATTCCTTGCAAATTCAGCCTTTGGGTGCCTCTTTCCTGCACTCATTTCAGAAAGTCTTTGGTGTGTGGCCCCTTCTGGAGCCTTCATTACACATCTTATTACTAGTTCTTGATGGTTGGTTTTATCGACATTGCACTTTCAACAGAAGACTTCTTATGATGTCTAGTTGATGCTGAATGGAAATTATATGAATCTAATATCCAATATGGCCACCATGTCAGCCAGCTGGAAAATCTTATCATATAAACCTAGGTTTTTCACCAGAAGACTTCTTGATATGTCTTGCTGGTTTTAAATTTAAAAAATGGTACCGATATTACGCCCAAAATCTTGTTATTGTTACTCTTCTTAAATATAAAGTCATTTTGACATGGTTCATGAGAAAAGTTGGTACAGCGTTTAGATGATCTTTTTGAAAATGATACCAATGAACTCTCAGTATGGCCACCATGATTGTCATCTGGAAAATATTGTTATCTCTGTGCTTTCAGATGGCTTTATCAGCATTTTTTTTTTCTACCAATAAACCCCTTCTGGTCACAAATGAAATGATTCCAATCATACTTCAGTGTGATTGCCATGACAACTGTCTTGAAAATCCTCCTGTCACTACTCCTTTTGATTGAATGATAATTGTAACATTGAGTTTCCACCAAAGAACTGCTAATGATGTCAACTTGGTCCTTAATGATAATGTTGCCAATCTTATATCCAGTCTGTACATCACAGCAGCTGATTTAAAAATATTGTTATTGCCAAAGAATATCAGAGATCATTTCAACACAGTTAAAAGGAAGAAATGGTCTTGAATTTCTGGAAATTCTTTTTGGCCAATAGAGCAACCGAAGTATGGATGTTGGTTTGGCACCAGTCCTTCTTTCAAATGGGAGATCACTCTTGTGTGACCTCTACTTAGGTGAGCAGAAGACTAACACTTTTGTTGCTAAACCAAGCTTAGAAGGTACTGGATTGGTCAAGTAGTAGATGTACCTCAAATGTATTATTATCAGGTAAGTATTATAAACAAACATTTACTCCAAAAATTGATTTTACTCAGAATAAAATTGGACATGTGCTGTCCACAAAGAACAAGTTTGTAGTCCATTGGGTAAAAATTATGGACAACTCATTGTATAATTTTTTGAATATTTGATATTTATTACTGTAAGGAGGGCATTACTTCATCTCAATTATTATGACAAAAATTATCAGTATGTAGTTTTCTCATAATCTTCATTATAAAAAATCATATTTCATGTCTTTTTTAACCATAAATCTTTTTTTGTCTTTAAAAAATCTAGCTTGAAGCACTTGGTTTAGTCATATTTTCGTAAACATTTAAATTTTTCACACTCAATTCTTTGATCTTTTTGTTGGATATGTTTATTTGGTTCATGTTCATTACAGAAAATAGTCATGAGACTATTTGTCATTAAATTCAGTAAAATCTCTCCATGGACACACACACACACACACACACACACAACCCATAACAACTACATTTGTTCTTTTTCTTTGGTACAGAGCAAGTATTTTTTGCCTTGCTCCCATTGGTGGTTTAAACTTTTAGTTTTACATGTACAGTTTTGCTAAAATGTAATTGTTATGAACAGAGAGTTTACTTTTTTTAATGTGGTAATTATAAGTGAATATTTCATCAATATTTTGAATGGGAATTCATTTCACACAAGATTTACTTGTATAAGCAAATTACATAATGTCACAAATTAATACAAGACACTGACAGTGACATATCTCTCAGATATGACTCAGCAATATGAATAAATGTCCTCAACATTATGTGATAAAAAGAGGCTAAAACTCAAATTTAGGAACTAATGGAAAAATTTGCCACTGGTTGCTAACAGATGATGACCTGAACTATTCAGCTTAACAACTCTAAGATTGTTTGCATAACATGATGGAGAGGTTCTTTTTAGCAAGTGACTATTGAGTCTTTGTTACAGTTCATTTCTTTGGTCCTAGGCTGGTTCTAATGTCACAGCCAAAACTAGGTCACAGTGATCTATCTTTGATGCTGCTGAAATACATTTAGTCCAGATTCAGAGAAGAACCAGTAATATTATTGTTGTTGGTGCTACTCTGGACCAAAAGAAGTTTTAGGTGAAAGCCCATCTTGATGATCATACCACTCCTATATAATGACCACTAACTTTTAGCATTCATTTGAGAAAAATGTTCAATTTCATCCTTGGTTTTAGTGATACCCTATGAATTTTTAAACACTTCTTTGGATGTTAAATTCAATAAACTGAGCAGTGAACATTTGATTGCTGATTTATCAATTACTGTATATACTCACAGATAAAGTATAGTCAAACATCAAACACACATACCCTGGTCTGTCATCACATGATGTGCCAGCAGCTTAGGTCTCTGTTGTTTATTATATATATTACTACTAACAAACTTTGATCCGTTTCTCCTGGAAGATCTAGGACTGTACAGATCGCATTTGGATTTGATTTGTAAGCGACTATCAATGGCTTTCAGATTTTTAGATCAGTAAAAAATAGACTTCTTTGAGTTTTAAGTTGACTGTGTGCTATCAGATATTGTTACAGATTTATTTTTAACAGTGATTTAATTCCTGTAACTATGGTAGCAGTGATTGTTAGACCTTTGTGCTGTTAAATATGAGTATTTTTGTGGGGTTAATTGTAAATAGTAGATAAAATTTGTCAAACTAATGATAGATAAGTAGATTGGAATATGTTGTGATTATGCAAGCCTCTTACTGTAAATTTTCTCAATGCTAATATAACCGTGGTATTGTCATAGATCCCATTATGATGGTTGAAATGTCTTTTTCCTTGTAATGTACCTTAGTATAAGGCAGCCTCACCTATAACAAGGTACACTTGTATCATTCAATGGATGAGTTTATAGTGGGGAACAACTTTACAAGACCACCTACCTAACAGATATATTATTTTGTACACACACCTATGGATGGGTGCATTGCATTTCCATGTTTGACAATTGTGCATAGAAAATGCAGTAAACACGTACATGTTTTAATGCATATCAATTATTTTCATATTAATTGCCATGCATATCAGTTAATTTAAAGCCATTACATGTTTGCTAACATTGTAGCATCTTCAGACACACTTGAGTGAACTGGGGTGTGAATAAGTATAAAATTATAATCTGATCTTATTGACTGGCAAAGACTTTGTTCAAGATTTTATAATCTGTTGAGAATATTAATTTTCTGAATTATTTGATTATAATTTTCAAAGTCAGCAAGAGACCTCAGCTTACAGCTCTTGTGTGTATTTATAGAATATGTGATGAAAATCTACTCCTGTCTTCAAACACAATAGTAGACAGGTAATTATAACAGAATTTTGTTGTTTTATAACTTTTCTGGAAAGTTGTTTCTGTCATCTTCAATGATGTACTTCCATTCACAGTTTTTCACTGTTTACCCTTTTATATTTCGCTTGTGTCTTAGGTTCTCTCTTTCTCTCCACACACACACACACGCACAGTGGATATCTATCCAGAGAAACAAAAGTATGTTACCTGCCAAAAAAGTTTGACATGTTCTCATTACATGTGTGTGTGTGTATGTTTCTCTATCTTGAAACCAAGGATTTGAAACAAGAAAGAGATGACACATTTATTTTGTAGGTGAATTCTAAATTGTAGGAAAATAACAATTTTAATTTTAATTTCCTTAAGTCTTGTGTGCATTGTTTATTTTTGTGGAGGGGAATGGCTGTTTGATGGCAGATTCAGTGTTAGGAGAGTGATTCCACAATTTGATAGATTTCTTCTACTATGATAACAGTGCTGAGCTAATGGATGTAGACAAATTGTAGCAAACTGAAAGATGCAATCCAGTGTTGAAGTGTCAACACATTTGATTGTTTGTTTTTGGTAGATTTTAGGTTACTGTATTAACTTCAGATGGCATCAGGTACTTTTGTTGTAGACTGCAACGTTTGTGACTAGAATTCATTCAGAACCAAAATTAAAGTTCAGGTGATTCAGAAGAAAATATCTTAAGTATGTTAATAAATTATAGAGTTTTTTCCCCTCAGTTTTTATACCTTGGTGCAAGGTATTTTTTTTTACTTTAATTTTTTTAAAAGTATTACTAACTTGTCAGATATATCAAAGGAATGAAGGGTAAACATAATGGAAGCATGAGATTTGAATTTGTTGACCTGTAATTTTGTACAGTGAAAATATTGTAAACTTGTGTATTCATTGCATGTTTAAACATCATTCCAGTAATAAAATTGTCATAATTAATGCAATGAGACTTATGTCTTTCTCCAAAATCTATGGTGGATATAAAAAGGTAGACAAATTTTTCATTTATCAGAAGTAGAACACCTTGATTAAACATAAGCTACTTTCTCGCACAAAGTTGGATGGCTTAACAAAAAGCAAGTGAAAAATGTCTTAATTCATTAACAGGCAACTAAGCTGGGTGGAGGTTACAGCTGTGAAGAATCAATAAAATTTGTGTCAGTATTAGTTGCCATGAAGGTCTGTTTATCAGGGACAGGGCATATCACTTCGCCAAAATTTACAGAAACTAAATCAGATCACAAAATGGTGGTTTTACTCCTGGATCTCACATATAAGGATCAAATCTTGCTCACAAGTAATGATGTAGATCAAAGTCTTATTTCCCAAAAATAGAACTGAAGTTGTCAGTGTCTTTAATGTTGGCACAAAAAGAATTATGTAACTTTTTCAATAATTTTTTCTTGTGATACAAATTTATCAAACCTTAGAATGTATTTATCTACCATTTGTTTTTGTAAATGGTTCACCTGCCTTAAAAATTCACGCATATCCTATGAATCAAACCAGGTTACAGTGTTGCAAGGGGCTCTGGTACCTAGCAAATCCTATGAACCATACCAGGTTACAGTGTGTTGCAATGGTCTTTGGTACCTAGCAAATCCTATGAACCATACCAGGTTACAGTGTGTTGCAATGGTCTTTGGCACTTTGATAAGATTATTTTCTGAATAATATGTAATAGAGTTCATATTGAAGAAACTCTTAGACTGAAAAATATTTGAATTGAGACCGTCATTAAATTTGGAAACACGTGGAATAATACTAATCTTGTCATAATACAGGGAACTACAGTAAATAAGCAAATACTGTAATTTTCTGGTGCCTACATGAATCTCAAATGTTTACAACAAAAGTATAGTTTGTTGCTTCATTATCTTTGCCTTTATCCGAAAAATCAGATCATATGGTTGCATCAACATCAGTGTGTTTGAGGTTGTTTTTCTCAAAGACAATGACACTTGGTAATTTTTTTTTCTTCACCTGCGGATATGACGTTTATAAAAGATTGTTCTTTCCAACAAAACATTAATTGTGGCGTGATTGCCTTATAATTGATTCTAAGACCCAATATACTATTTTAGGATATCTGCTGAAGATGGATGATTGTAAGGGACATTTATCTTTTACTTGAATAATTTTCCCATGAGAATAATATGAACGACTTCTTATTACACACAATTCTCCATTGGACATTGATTCTACAACAATGTCACATTGTACAGGTTTTTTTCTAAAGTTCGATTACCGTATGCTTTGTAATATTCTTGATTGTCTAATTCAAGATTAATTCCAAGCAGTAGTAAATATGCTTATTTTATTTATTTATTATCCCCATGGTATGTAATAATCGAGGATCCAGTTATTGCTACATCGAACTGTCATTAAAATGTCTGACTGCCAATAAATAATTTCATTCAAACTGTTCAAATTACCTCTGTGAAGCTTGTTATGCAGATTTTGGTCATGATGTCTATTTGCTATAGATAGTTTCAGTGTTTTTATTATTTTATCCATTTGTCCATCCATGTGTAACTTGAGTCCCCACTTCTTGGGAGGGGGGGGGGTCGGGCAAAACTCAAAATCATCTCTATGAAATGTGGCACACGTTATACTAGTAATGTAAATATACCTTTTGCTATTTGTCCATCCTTCCATCGTTCACTTGATTCCCAAAGAAGAAATCCCAAACTGTTCAAGATACCACAAGAAAACTTGCTACCCACAATTCTAAAGTTTGAGTGTTTGTGTCTATTTGTTTGTCCAACCATATATAATCCTCACGTTCATTTTCAGGGCAAAACTCCAGAGCCACATAAGATGTGTCTATGAACAAGTGATGTATATACACCTTTTGCTACTAGTATTCACAATTCTTCAGTTTCAATAGTTTGAATAATTTTTGTCCATTTGTTCATCCGTCCATCATTCAAACATTACTTATGGAGCAAAATTCAAAAACCGTTCAAGTATCTCTGAATATTGATTTTAGACTCATGGTCTTGATTTTACTTTTGCTATCTTCAATTCTTTTGTTTCAATATTTTTAATGTATGTCTTTATTTTAGCTTGACCATTTATCCATCCATTATCCTTGCTTTTGTTAACTAGACAAAACTAGAAAAAAAATTTAAAAGATTTTTGTGAAATTGACCCATTACATTTATCTGGATTGAAAATTTGGAACATATCAAGAACATTTTACAAGTAACAAAATATTTTAATGTCTAGATGTATCACTGTTCAGTCATTAATGTGAATTGTTTGGCTTGGTCATAGTAGTGTAAGGTTTTAGGACAAGTTGGTTCCAAGGGTTGACTTTACTTCAGATTACACCACACGTGAAACTACTGTACACCTTAAATTTCTTACTATGAGTACAGGTTGATTTTTTTAGCCTTTGAACCTAGGATCTTCAATCAAGGTTACATTCAACCGTGAAATTGGAGTGATTCAGTGTCTTTTCAGCCGATTTGATGTAAGGAACGAAGGAAACAACATTTATGTTACACCGTAACAAGGATGATGGATCGACCAGACACACCCCAACTCCATAGATGGATGCCGTTAGGAATTAAACAATATCATGACAGTCAGACTGGAAATTAAGTTTTCAAACTATTAAGTTGCACAAAACAAAGCGAAAAATATTAATGTGCATGTCCGGTTAAGAATACACAACCCAACTATCATCTGGAACCTACAACTATTCAAAGCCAACAAATAAATGTCCCCTAGGGTAACAAGAAGCAAATAATAGGCATGAACAAACTGTTTGATTAACAGGAAAGCGAGCAAAAATTAATATGATGACCACGAAAGAATTCAAAGTGAATAGATTTCAACTATGGTGAAAAATTATTCAGTGCATTAAAGTAACGAAAATCAAAGGGTTGTTGAAATACTGTAGATGTTGTCAGTCCGAAATATGATCTATGGAATCTGATGTCGATATGATGAAAAACATTGAAGAAATAAGAATGGGATAAGTAGGAGCAGAGACCCATACAAAATGTATAAGGGCACAAATATACATCTAACACGGTTAGAGAGAGTTTTCAGAGAAAATGTTAAAAAAGTAAATTCAAAAGTTTTAAAAAAAGAAACATACCGCTCCTTTCTTGCCTTTAAGTTGCAAAAGAACTAAAACAACCGTTCCAAGAATAGTCGTTGTAGTCACTGCTGTTGGGATGAGAGTATGAGCTGTTACCTGTCTATAGCGAATTTTATAAAATGTTTAGTACGAGCTCAGTGTGGTGGGTGACGATAGTTTTCCATCAAGAGGTAGAGCTGATTTGTTCGGTGACAAACTTCAAATTGAACTAGCAGTATTAAATAAACATTAACCGTGTAATAATATGGCTAAGGGGAAAAAAATTAACAAGGTTTTTCTTTAAGATCTGAAGATGTTATTTTACTTGTTTTGGAATTAACTGATTTAGGGGCGTAAACAGAGCATATAGTCGAATTTGAAATTGGCAAAGCACATCACTGTGTAACCAGTTCATAAACTGTTTATAAACTGGAACTATAGCAGTTTCTCATTCCATTAGTAACAATACAAAAATATGAATGATTATTATTTATTTTATGACAAATATTAAATTTGGGTCTTTCTAAATATCCATGTTGTTATAAGGATACCGAATTGCATCATTATATCTGACAAGGACTGGAGTCATCGTGGTCCTTCTCCACAGAATTTTTACATTCTTTGACCGATTATTTTTGTCCTCTCCAGTTTCTTGTTATGCTGTCGCAACTTCTGCAAAGGGATTTGGAAGAACATTCTTTGTTACCGCGATATTGATTGCACTATCAATTTGTAAGACCTCGTGTATCGTTTGTCAAAAATACATTGTCACCAATTTAATGCTTACTTAATTGAGCTGTCTATTCCGTTATTCACTTGCGATTTAAAGTATCTTGATGAAGCGAAGGAATTTTTAATTCGGATACGTTTTCTTATATGAAAGTAAAACATGAAGCCTATAACAAATATAAATCCTTTGGAAAAACTTTTGTTTGTTATACGTCATTTATCATAACCTAATATTGTCACCCATATCCCACTTTTAATACATTTTGTCAGAATCGAAGGTCAGACTGTGATCTGTATCTGTTAATAAATTCATCACTATTATACTTTAAAGTGTACCTATAATTTATAATAAATATATTTAATTATTTCTGTATTGAAATTTGAGTGTCAGTGTAGTAAATGTCTCTTTCATAGTAGAGTGTTTGTGTGTGTGTGTGTGTGTGTTTTATTTTTAATGTAGCTT
>QKMX01367306.1:11246-23594 GCA_003401595.1 Venustaconcha ellipsiformis | reverse complement strand
TAAATGATAGTATGAAGAAGGTAATGCACATATCTAAACGATAGCATTAATGAGTTTACTCACGGATCTAAATGATGACAACTCTATCATAGTTATTAGATATTTACTGTATGAATAAGGCATTTATATTTTACAATAAATCTCTAATATACTATTTAAGTCCTTTAAATTTTTATGCCGATCCTGGTCTTTACAGCCAGCTGTGAAGATTTGTACGTGTTTTTTTTTTAATTTATGTTGAAGAATTGAAGATTGCATGCAGTGATAGTTTTTACTATTTTGTTCTCTGGCATGGATATGTATGGTCACTTACTTTTTTTCGACAATATAGACTTTTTAAAGATCTTTTGAAAAGTCGCTTCTTTACAGACGGATAATATCAGTGAGCGTTTGTTCTCGGTACTAATATAGATCTAGGGTACAGCATATGGTTATGGCATAAAGCCGGATGGACTGTATGTAACTTATAGAAAAAGCGGGATGCACTTTATTTAGTTTGTTTTATAAAGCCAGACATACTTGCCTAAAGCTAATTTCAAACACAATCTTTGCATCAGTTATCGACATATCTTTGTTAACATAAAATTGAGTTGGTTGAAATTATATAATCTTTCAATACATATTTAATGAGATAGCTCCATTTCACAGTCAACGATTTTCTGTAATAGTTCTTTGTAAATGCAATATATATAATAAAGTTTCCAGTATTTTTTCTTACACTATACTTGTTTTCATGTGGCAGATAATGTGTTAGTTACAAATCTTGTTATATGTGCATCATGTTACCTATGAATAAATTAGAAATCATTTTATATGTAGCTTACATTTTTAATAATTGTATCGATCGTAGCAAACCTGCATAACAGTAGATAAAGGATGACTATATGAGAAGCCATAACGCCTGCAAGGTGAAACGTTCTTATTTACATCAGTCGGAAATGAATCATGTGCATGTGCGATAAATTATAACAATATTTAACTTTTTTGTTAATATCTTCTCATCAACGAGCTGCTCCCTGCTGAATCAAGGAAGTACACCTCACCTCAACTCCAGGTATTATATAGAAATTTTACCTGACAAAAATAGTAATGTGAATTTTAATATTTGCAAAATTTATCGTGAAAAACAGTTCAATTAGATTCACAGATAATCGCTTCTTGGATAATTTTGCTGTCAAAGTGACACGAGTGATTAATGGAATGATGGGGATATGTATTGTAATTAAAGGGAAGGGGACTGGTTATTGGTTTAATAGAATGGTAAGTTTATTCCTTTCAAAGATACATTTTATAGTTGTAGTTTCCATTAGCAATTAGAACAGTCGATGTTTCATTCTTGTCACTGATACAGTGAAATACATTCTTTGTTTTTAATTGATTACAAATATTGCAGTAACCAATGACAAACTCGGGTTTTCAGTCATGAAATAGTTTTCCGTCTACTTTTTCAGTTGGATTAGTAAATAACCGTTTGTTCTATAAAAACCGCATCGTACAATTGTCGAGCGATACTGGTTGCCTAAAGACAATCGACAAAGTGTCATTTTAATTCCTTTTGATTCTCTTGTTCCTGAATCCATTTTATTTTTCTGATTTCCGTTCTGTTCATTTTGTCTAATTCATTATACTTTTGATAAACAAAAGAATTCGTTATAATTGATTTCCTTGATTCTGTTCAGCTTAATGATGTCAGATGTTAGAATTGAATAATGCTTGAGAACCTTTAACGAATTATCATATCGACAAAAGACCTTTGAAACAATTTCTATATCTCCTGCACTAAAGAATTTATAATACCTTTAAAACTGAATCCGAGTAGGTTTATTGATTTTAGCCAGATATTCTAGTGTGATTCATAGGTAGTGCATATATTTGAGCCTCGATACTCAGGTTGGTAACTTCTGAGTCAGAGTAGGTATATTAATTCGAGCCTAAGCGCTCAAGTAGGTAACTTCCGAGTCCGAATAGGTACATGGATTGAAGCCTGGAAGCCTAGATACTCGAGTATTTAACCTGGATTCGAGCCTAGATTCTCGAGTATGTAATATACACTATTGAAAGGTATTCAGTAGCGAGCTTCAATTTTGAGATATTTCATAAGTAGTCCCATTTCTTTGACACAGCTAGGTACTTGCAGAGAGTTGTCAAGTACTACTGTTAATAAGATAAACTCTTTCCAAGCACATTTTGCACGTTTATATGGTGATTACCTTGTACTTGTAATGAGACAGAAGAGTGTCAGTGACAAAGTTTGCTCGGGCACAATACCGCCCCCAAACCAATTTTTAAAAGAGGATCCAGTGTGGCAGTACATAAACGTACGTATAAAAGTCTTTTATTAAATAGTTCATAATCAGATATTGAAATATATCAGCGGGAGAAACATGATATCATCACAGTGGCGATATCGCTTTTGGAACTACTTTCTTTTTTAATTTGTCGGCATGTTATTCATATCTGTATTTCCATATTTATGCATAATTCATTTCTTCTACTTCTTCATCTTCATCTTCTTCTTCTCCATTTTCTTCTCTGTGTGGATAAATAAATGATCTTAAAATGTGTAATGAATGGGAAGAGACTATCAAGAATGTCTAAAACTGCTTTTATGTTTTAACTTTTGATGCTTAATTTTCCACATGAAACAACGAAATTGGCTGTGACTTTACTTAGGTAACCTGCTGCTATTCAGTATTATATCACACGTATAGCATCGTATACATGTTACACACAACGACAAAGGGTATACATTTTGATAAAATACTTTGATTACGTATGGTAATAAATGGTTTAAGCAGCAGTTTTAACTGTTATCAGAATCGCAATCATGTTTGAAAACGATGGAGAAATCACTGCTTGGTGTCCATTTCAAATCAAATTTAAGTGACAATCGAAGCTTTTAGTACAATTTGTAAGCTTGTAAACATCCAAAATTCACGTCTGAATGCATAAATTAAAAAAAATAACAACCCAAATACTTATAAGTAACCTGACAATCATTAAAATAAATCCACTGTTTAATCATGCTACGCTTTAAAGTCTGTTGGAATGTTCTGTCTCGTTTCAACGGTAATGTTCACTGTACCAATCAGAGCAAAGGAAATGCGATAACGAAAATAAAACTCTCTTTAAATGCAAACATTCATTAATTTGACAGAACACTATCTAAAGCATTATATGTACAATCTAAATTTGCAAATATTTGCTAGTTCGAAAATTATTGTAAAATTTGTTAACTCCTTTTTACCGATTTAGTAATGCAGCTGCTAGTCGCACTGACACAGAATGGAGACATAATCCATGTAAATCGAAGGGTTTTGGCTTGAAAGCTATATAATGAAAGAAAAGCTGCCTTTCTGACTTGAGACAAGGATATCCACTCCAACATGGTAGATATCCTGGATGAACATTTTGTAATATTTGCAAAACAAGTAAATCCGTAAACCTGAGCCAAAGTCTTATGTAATAAACTAATATCAAGGGCTTTCCTATGATATTAAAAATAATCGTAATTAGACTACACATTATCATAACTAAGACAGTACGAGGCGAGGCTTTACCTGCTTAGTAGAATATTTCCAGGTGTGTACCCCAGTCAATATTATTTGATTCACTTTCAATAAATAACATTCTACATTCAGTACTCAGTATAATACATGCATAAGTTTTAATTCTGAACTAAAATTTAACTAACTTAACAAACCTTAAGCATATTGGCAGGATTCTTCTAAGATCACCATATAAAACGTAATAAGAATTATATATTTTTACGTTTAACAAATATTGTAAAACACCTTCGTCGTACACGTTCTAGGGCGTCACTCTGGTAAAAATCCAATACCTCTGCTGCATACTTTAAGAATGGGACAACACAGATATCAATGTTTCCACTGTTCATTATAAGCTAAGTGACAGCTTGTTTCAACTTACAAATAAGGGTATTTATTGCCTTCAATGCTTTATCAGCCAATATACGTTGAATTTTGGAGACTATTTTATTACTAGAAAAAAGACGACCAAATATTTATAATTTTCAACCATAAAAATATTATTTCCATATATATTCCAAATTTTGTCTTCTTTTAGCGGACCACATTTTCCAAAGAATACAAGTTTGGTTTATTCAAGGGTAAAAGCTAGATCCATCTATTACAGTAATTATCCCCCAATTAAAACCATATAGTCAACAGAAGTACAAAAAGACAACTTGTCTAACCTTATACAGATATTGCCAGTAGCTTGTAAGGCCGTCTCGTTATCTTTAATAAATAACGTACACAGTATAATTGATAAACTTCACCTAATATCCAGACTCAGATTTGTCCACTGGGATATGTATCTCGGGCTCAGCACATTTGTGTATGTGAGAAAGTATGAGAGCAGCTTGATAGTTACAGATGAATGACGTGCCAAACACTCTCTGTCTGCTGATGAGTACAGAGGGAACATATCCACTTGACAGAAACAGTTGTCTCAGTATGTATTTTTAAATTTTTATGTTCGAATACAGTATAAGTGGTGACTTTTGCAAAAAGGATCTATTCAAAAGTTCATTTAAATTAATCAATTGTTGACATTTTTTGACACTATTATAACATAATGCGTGCGAATAGCTTTTGAAGATGAACATCAGTTTGTAATCCCGTCCAAACCATGATAACGAATTAGTCAATACTTGCCTTAAGCGATTTACCTGATAATCATGAAAACTATCCAATGAGCTCATGATTGGAGCGTATAGTTTGAAATGTGTAAACTATCCAATGAGCTCATGATTGGGGCGTGTAGTTTGAAATGTGTAAACTATCAAATGAGCTCATGATTGGGGCGTGTAGTTTGAAATGAAATTCAAATATACAGAAATAAATGTGAATGAATTTTAGATCTGTTGTAAAATAGCCATTACTTGGATAACGATATATAATGATTTCCTTGTATTAAATGATCTTTATCCCTTTCAGATTTTCATTGGGGATACCACGGTGACTCGGGTAAGTTAAGTATATACTTAGTATATTTAATCAGACATATTTTTACTGTAAGTCAAGACATTCGCACAAATAATAAATACATTGTCACACAATATTCAGTGTGCATTCTATAATATTCCATGTTGTCAGGAGAATTTCATATTTAGATCTTTCAAAATCTACATAGTCCTTTATCAAGGTCAAAAGGCCACAAAAGATGATCACACAAACGACAACGTAACAAAACACAACAATACTATCACTTCACAAAGTTTACATTGTGTTAGCAATATATAAGTACAATTATATACAAAATAAAGGTTGAATGACTGAGTGGTTTTACTTTTCAGTGCCAGCAAGGCAGGAATGTATATAACAAATGACTCTAGTAAGTTAGTAATGAAAATATTTGCGCTGTCTACAACATTGTCGATGCCGGTTATAACATTTCTGTCCTGGATATAACATTTGATGAGCTGCCTGTTTGTTAAAACGAAGTTGTGCTATATTTTATCATATACCATGATGGAGCTCCCGGTGGCCGAGTGGTCTAAAGCGCTCACTTTTACTGCTCACTAGCATCATGCTATCGCGTGGATTCGAGTCTCTTGCTCGGCCAAAGTGGGTATTGGAGACAGCTTACCAGTCGCCTTCCTTGGGGTGATGGTTTCTACTTCAGTTTTTCCCGGGTTCTTCTTCCAGCAATTAAACTGGCCGCTATACATTGCAAATTTTTCGCAATTTAGGTATTGTGTATGTATGCGGATTCGTCTGCTACGCACGAATGCCTTATACCATTGACATTTTAGCATTCTAATTTGGTGATGTTTGCATGATTGAAACGGTGTAGGGTTTGGTGCGTGATGGCAAGATTGGATTCCGTACCCGGGAGGATCTGGTTTGGAATCTCCGTCGATTACAAATTGTAGTTTTAAACACGTATGATAATTTGCTATTTTTGAAAATGATGTTAAGCGTTCTCTTGTATAATCCAGGGAGAGCACGTTCCGCTTATTTTGGGGTATATTTGTACTTATTTATATCTCTATATAACTATATTTTAATCAAAACTGTTTTCGAAATCAATATTATTTACATTTAAATGGTGATTTGGTTTAGTTGTGGTCTATTTCAAAACATCCATATAAAAGAGGTTACATGCATTAAATATATTGTTATACACCGTGTCAATAAAAATTATATTTCATTTTCAAGCAATGTAAGGTTTTCCGTGTTACATATCGATACTTCCATCTTTCAAGTATATCATCTAAAATCATAACACTGACCAAATAAAGTATATTTATATTTAAAATCCTGGAAACTGAAACAGTGAAGCAGAAATCACCATTTCACACATAATTTCATGCGGAAACGTAATTCCATGTTCATGCCATTTTTATGTAGAAAATAATTTTTGCCAACCTTACATTTTGAATTTTGAATTGAACAGAAATATTTTCTTAAGTCTTAGGATCGCATTCCACAAGAAACGACCATAGTATCAATGAATCTTTCAAGAAAGGATTAACTTGATTCGTAGGTGTCGTGGTTTCTATTCTGGAATAGTTTTATAAGGACGTTTTATGCGGCATACTGAAACCTCTCGCATCGACATTATTTAAAATTATGGATCTTTTAATTTGTCTCTGGTACCACTATAGTACATTGGAAAAAGGTTTTAACATTTTTTTTGGAGTGATATATTTTGGTAGCCTTTTAATACAGTAAAAGGATGAATATGACTTAGACGTTCCAATGGTTTAAATGCAATAATTTTATCTATGTATGAAAGATATCATGAACACCAGGTACTCAATCGTTTTCATATAATATTGATTATCATTTCGAACTTTTAATATAGATTTTATCAATCGCAATGAGATCAAAGATCAAAGAATATTGAAGCAAGCTGAATTTGCCTTATGAATCAAGTGAAAATGTCTTTCTGAAAGTAACTCAGTAACATTATTGATAGTTACTTCCAAACCATATTGATTGTGCTTTTTCCAAATTTTACTTTTAAACTAGAACAATCTTTAAGCTTAGCAAAGAGTTGGAAAACATTCTCCAGTGGAGTTGGTCATTATTGAGAAAAAAAATGACTATTCGTCAGCGTATTGCCTTATTAAAAACTCCATAAACGTTTGTTCCAGTAACGTAAGTGTAATATTTAATACCAGAAATTACCAATTTAATTCCAATTATAAAGATGGAACCCTTTTCAATTTCCCTTCGATAGTCGATAACTGGAGGTATATAGCCATTGTTGGTTACAGTCTGAACATCTGAGTAGAAGGTTTTAACCCAACGTGTGAAAGAGTTACCAAAGTTGAGAAATGTCAATGGTTTATATGTGTATGACTATTCTAAATAATCAATCACATTTTCGGAAACAATTAACAAAAGAAGAACCATCAGGACACCCTCTTCACTTGTGCAGAAGATGACATATATAAGGTTTGAACAGTCGCCAATTCAGGTGTCTGACATAAATCATTTTTGGCTAAGTATAGTGTTCAAAAAGGCGTAATACGATAGTCAGTAGAAAAGGAGGTAATTTTATAGTAAACATTAAGCAAGAAAATTGATCAACAGTTAGTTAAATAGACTTCCCCCATCGAATGGTTTGCAAATAATAATTCATTGTCTTGGTGTAATGGATAGTTTTCCTTGGCTGTAAGCCTGATTAAGTAATTTAGGAAGAGAAAAGTCCATATCGTTCCAGATAAATTTGAAAAATTCAGCTCTATGTTCATCTGATTCTGGAGTTTTTCCATTTTTTATCTGTTGCAATGATTTCAAAGATTCTTCGTATGTTAGTTTAACTACCAGGAAGGATCTTGTATCAAAAACTTTTAATTTAGTTACAAAATGATTATTATTGTCCAAAAAATAAACTTGAGTACGTTTAGTTCAATGTTGTCACTGGCAATGAGAAATCCATAATAATTGTTTTGTGAAAACTTTATTTCATTATGAATTGTTATGAAAGCCATTAACAGAGACAATTTTTTAAATTGGATTTTTTTAAGAAATTTCATTTGTTTAAGTTACAAAACTATCGACCGTTTTGCTCACCTTCGAAATGCCGTGCAGCATTTTGATTCTGTTTTTATTCCCCATATCTTTTTGTTTCTCTTATGTTAAGATGTTGTTTTAAGGAACCAATTTCTAACTAGAGTTTCAAAACGTTCTTGAGACCAAATACTATCTAATTTGGTTTCAGATCTTTTTGTTCCTCTAAAATTGCGTGCTTTTTTATATGAATATTAAACTATTTCCCTGTAAAATTAACGTCATAGATTCCACAAAACGTTATCGTCAGTTAACAAATATACTTAATCTGCTGTATATTTTTCACACTTACATTGTCTCTCAAATTTAACAAATGTCACTAGCACTTTACCAAAGTATAAAGGCTATTCATTTGCCATTTCCTTTTTCTCGATTTGAGAAAGATAATGATTAAAACAATTTAATAATCTGATTATGATTGTTATTTGTATTGGAAGAATGAGTAAGAAGATGAATATACGCTAAGATTAAGAAATTATCCAATCTACTCTTTTTATCTGGGACCCTCTTCAAGTATAGTAATTTTTTCGGGGTTTCTCTCTCCCTGGAGATGTCTATCAAATTACGTGTCTGCATTTTAGGGTTCCATTTTGTTTACTGTGACTTAGTATTAGTTTGACAAAGGTAATTAAAGATCTCTAGTTCAAAGCATCGGGGATCAATCCAGTCTCCCGCCATAATAATTGTTATGTTACCAATGTCTTCTAAAAGATTTTGGATTTATCAACGTTTTGATTTATGTTCATTTTCCCTATACCATATACTACACTTAATGACATTCGTTAACCTTTGAAAGAGATATCCAAAATAAGATAGCACCCACTGAAACTACTAATATTTTATGAAGCTGATACTGAAAGGTGTTATTAAAAAGAAAAGCACAACCCTTGAACTACTCTTAAACGAGCTGAATAAGAGCCTTCATATTCCCACTCTGCCAGCCAGTACCGTTCCATCTCTTGTGCAATATGTATGCGCTAATTGAAACATCATCTTTTTATGACTAAATGTATTAAATGTATTTCCTTGTTTAATAATATCTGAATACAAGCCTCTGCAGTTTATACTATCAATAATGAAAAGATCAGAAAATACATAAGAATCACTGGTGTGTGTTAAATTATGAAATGACAAAATGCGCGTTCTCGTCAGTGTACATTTCAGAAGGAAAGATGCACTCTTTCGCACTCATCGATACTCGTTCATCCATCCATCTGTCTTCGCACTCCATCAAATCGTCATGAGTCCTTGGTAAGCAAGATCCAGCCCTGAATAAATATAATATTAATGTATAGAGAAAAACAATGTGATGAATTTAGTCTAATAGATAAAGATTGTTCAAATTTTACTGTTTAGTATCATTATGAATGTAAAGAGGGAAAGTTAAACAATTAAAAACGAATGGGTGGTTAAATGCATTGATACCAACCATCACTATGAACTGTAAGCAAAAATGAAAGCACAGCTTACTCACTGTTTCAGAAATGGTGTAGACTGATTAGGTACTATAAAATACTCTCTTAACTGTACGGTGTTAATGTCAAAGACAAAATATAAAAAAAAAAAACAAAAGCAAATTACTNGGGGGGGGGGGAGAGGGAATCTAAGTACCAAGTGTAGGACTACATTAAACATATCAATTGAACACTAATCAAACGAGACTTAAGAATATGCATGAAAAAGTCAACTGTCCCGTACAATGTAGTATGCTTTTAAACAGTGCTTTAAATGGGTCGAATAATTTGCAGTGGTAGAATGCTAAAATGTATTAGTTTTATTTCCTTATAGTAAAAGGAGTTAAGTAGTAATAATAGTAATGATGATAATAATAAACGCCAACTTTGCATGGATCTCTAAAAGTGCAAAACCTACTGTTGTGGCCTGGAGACATTTGAATATAACGAGGTTTCTTGACCCAAACTCAATTTTATGTTGGACTACAACATACTTATTACCCTCTCGTTGCCCTCTTATGCTAGTCTAAAGAACTACGAAAATACTTTGAAGCAACATCATCGTCGTCAAATAAAATTGGGGTTTGGCCCAGAAACACCCCTTATATAAGTGTACTGATATATTTCATACAAACTTTTACTATGTAATTGCTAGCAATCATTTTCATCATCATCATTATCATTTATCATCATCATCATCACCATCATCTTCATCATCATAATCATCATCTGATATGGTGAAAAAGTTTTATAAAACAGCTTCTGTTGAATAATTTACAGTGCATGCTTTCGCGGTGAGTGCGACACGTACATATTGCGTTTAATGTATAAGTTAGACTGTCCATAAATTGTTGACTTTAAATGATGGAATCTGTTCTGTTTGGAACACAAGCTGAATAGTAATTAGGAACACATATATATATATTAACAATAAGGAGCAGATAAAGGACAGTGTTAAGGTATGGTCAATAGCAATAAAATTATCAGACTGAGGCGAACCGGGAAAATTGTAGGACTTTGTGGACCATATGAAATAGGTATCATAAAATGATATTTTTCAGAATGGTTATTTATAAAGTCGGACTTATAAAAAGTGATTATAACTTCGATAGGAGTGATACAAAAGTTTGGCGGTTAAAGTAGTAACCCTGATTTGCCAAACTAAATAAGGGTGAATGTGCTTCCAATCAGTCAAACCTTCTGAATGAGATACTACCGCATGATGTTGGGTGTCTCATACATTGACCATGTAAGCAACGAAGAGGTCCATAGCTGGATCCAATGAGCCATTGGATCTTATAAAGACCTATTGACCACTGTGAGTAAGCGTAAACTAAAGTGGTGCTGTCATGATTCAATATGGTCCAGACTGGCAAAAACAATCTTGCAAGGCATAGTGCGAGGGTGCAGACGAAGATGCAGACAGAACAAACGTTGGGAAGACAACATTAAAGAGTGGACAGGCATGGGTTTGGAGATTCCCAAAGGGCAGTAGAGAACAGAGAATGATGTAAATAATTGGTTGTAAAGTTATCTGTGGTGCCCAAACAACCTCATGAATCACCTAAAGGCAAATCCTTGACATTCATAATAATTAAATTTTGAAATAATTTAAATTTAAATAGGGTTTTTGGTCTGTTTAAATGATTTTATTTTGAATTCTTTGCCAGTGGGCATATCTGGTTTTGTCAATCGATCCAGGAATGAAGTGGATATATTTTCCTTTCAGGTCCCTCATATTGGGCGAAGCATTTTAAAGGCTGTGCCGGGAAGAGGCAGTCTCCTATCGATATTCCAAGAGAAGATGCTGAATATGCAGAAAACCTTGGTTTTATACAGTTTTACGGTTACAGTGATCGTCGTGTGCATACACTTAAGAATAATGGACATTCGTGTGAGTATTATTAGTTTGCACACTTTGAACACCCATCGAATTTCATAGCCAAAAGACTAGTGTATTTATTTTATTTCATTTTTGACCTCACGAGTCTTAAGTATTTAAAACCCTCCGTCTATCAGTACGTATGCTTGTGCATCAGTCTGTTTGTCATTTCCCCGTTACATACATGTTATTGCTTTGAAATGTTATCCCACTACACAAATGTAAATGTTTACGTGGAATTAATATGCGGAAGAGGTGGGGGGGGGGGCGGATACAGTTTGACGACAAAAAGAAAGTTACTATATTCTTGGTCCTCATTGATCTGACGAACCAGGAGTTTCAATTATGGGCCAGTCAAAGTTTATGTCAATAGAAAACTATGGTTGAAACACCACCTAAACAAGAATTTTTTTTTATCTTGTATTCCAAAATTAATTTTCATAGATATACTTCCTTTATCAATTTAGTACATCACACAATAAATTCTGATTGGTTAAGTACATATTTCTTCTAAAGCTCTTGTACTTATACACATCATTTCTCCTGTTCGAGTAGGTACCATTGCCGTGGAACCAGATTTTCTGACTTATCGATGAACGTAAAGTGATTAATAGGATAACAGACAGCTGGAAGGAAAATAAAACTGCCAATGTTTGTTGCTGTTGCTGTGTCTAAAGCAGAATACATTCATGTCACTGATTTGGCCTGATTGATTTTGTTTGCCTTCTTAAGATGAATTTTTAAAGATGAATTAATTTCCTTATATTATAACCATGGTCACCAACACTTCGATTTTCTGGTCTTTCTAATAGAGAAACGACATCCCTATTTGGTTCAATACTCGGAGAAACACTTCTTTTATACAGTTGTACGGTTACGATTACATCCGATTGCATGCAGTTAATAATAGCAGTTCTCCTTCTCTCTCTATACATACATACATATTATAAATATATATATATAT
>QKMX01367295.1:44410-56772 GCA_003401595.1 Venustaconcha ellipsiformis | reverse complement strand
TCTCTCTCTCTCTCTCTCTCTCTCTCTCTCTCACAAATATGTCATACAGATTAACTTTGTATCTACTATTTCACCAATTGATTAAATTTTCTATAATTCATTACACATACGTTTCTGCAGTGATTATTCACTTTATTTTGATATTCAAACATCCATGTTTCTTTGAAATGTCATTTACACACCATAAAAAATACATATGGAAAAATTCAATGTTGAAGTATGTGGACATTACTGGATGAGGTCAATCTAAAGGTGTGATCCAGTACAAACTGGATGGTGTGTCAAATGCTATAATGTCATCATTGAACACTGCAAATTCTGGAAAAACTTTGTACTACTCTAATACTGTCATGATACACCTCTTTTTCTGAGCCAGTTTAGTATTAGCCACCAATGGAAGAAACCACAGGGATCATTAATTTAAATCTGGAAGATTTTAGGTGACTTTTAATTTGCAGATCATTAAACAGTCATGATTAAAAAGAATCTGGCTAAATGATATTAGTAATAATTTTAAGAACAACAACATATTTAATTTAAGAAGAGTAAATGCGGCTACCTGATTACACTGACATTATGTCTAATGGAGGTAGGAGCCACAATGACTCAGTGGTTATCATGCAAATCTTGTGACTCAAATGGTGCAGGTTCGAATCCTACCGATGGATCAGCCAGTTCAACTAGCATGCTGTGTCCATCAGTACATAAATAACCTGTGTTGCTTTGCAAAAATCTCCAATCCAACCCAAGCCAAACTGCCCCACCCCCAAGCAACTGTTACAAGGTCATCTTTTAATTTGCAGGATGGGTTAAATTATATGACAATCACTTAACATAATTTATGAAGCTTATGCTTTGCTGAAGTCTTGCCTAAAGTGGGTACAATTTACATTGGGGTTTTTTTTGCATGTCAACAATGTCTGCCTGCCACTATATCCATGTAATTATGTTATGCATATCTATAATTTTTGTAATTTTTATTCACAACTGTAAACTGTAGTGATTATCTAAAGCTGGATTTAGTGTATGTGCAAAGGTTCTATTTTAAAGATGTTAAGAGTGTAAAATTGCATAGGATCCATAAACAGATTCCAACATAAGAGTAAAAAGATGTTTATAGTTACTAAAAATAACATTAGTAAATATGTTTAAAAGTTTTGGGTCAGTCAGAAGAATTGTATTAATTCCTACTGGATGGATTAGGTCACATCAATAGGAATTTTGCAAATATTAGATTGAGTAGTAAGAATATGTCACATGAGGTATATTGCAATATACAGTTCTAATAGACTCTTGAAGGTGTATATAAGGATATAACCATGCAATAAGGTTCATTCCTTTTTGGATTAATTCTTATTCCTTGTGTTTTAGTTTCAACATCAAGTTGGGAGACATATTTTTATGTTGCATTTATATATTTTCTGAGAGGAAAGATGACGGCTTGGATTATTCAATGCAAATAAAAAGTGCTAACTGGACTTAATTATTAATCTGGAAATAATGTCAATTATTCAAAGTTCTGGAAAAAGCCATTTTGATAATTGATAATGTCATGATTCTTGTTGGACCTGTACATTTATGTATCTGAAATTTATCCAGAACTTTTCATTCTTTCGGTCTTTTTCAGGATTATTTTGGATTCACTTCATAACACTATAAGTTCCTCTTAAATTTTCATTTTATAACACTGATAATTAAACTGTTAAAGTTTCACAAAATTTGTTGGTTTTGCTTTTCTCTGTTACTAGTTTATGATCACAGAGTCACAAATGTCATAGCTGATACCATTTCATAGCTTACAAATGTTAAGTCAGACCTTTCCAGTCAAATTATATTTATAGAATGCTGTAAAATTAAATATCATACACAAAACTTGATACTTATTGTAATGTAAGACAATTATTTGAAAATTAAATAACCATACCATATTTTTGTCTATATCCACCTTAACAAAAGATGGCAATTTGATGTTTAGGTGATTTTCCATCTTTTTCCCATCTGGTTCTGACATTGAACGATTGAGAGATGCAACATTCTGTGAAGAGGGGCTGGTATGGAAACTCGCAGATGAAGTCAATGTCTTCATCAGGGAAAGTTCATCTCTCTGATGCCTATTAAAAAATATTGTAAATTGTAAACTATCTATCCCATGCTCTTGATATGTAATGTAAATAAAATGAAAATAATTTATAAAATATGATGTTAAATTCAACCTTTTTCTTCCTTTTGATGTCACTTGTTCTATTACCCTCCAACTCGTTCCGGCATTTCTTTCTGCTATCAGTCTATTTAAAATAACCTATGACCATACAAATTTACTGCCATCAAAATCCACAAGGGTTATTTTTATTGAATACTAAATGGAAATAGCATTGACTTAAACCCTTTATCTCCCATCCTACTCCCTTGACTTCCACCTGGGTAACCCAGGTATCATACTCCAAAAATCAATCTCTCTCTCTCTCACACTCACACACAGACACACACAGAAATACACACACACACACACACACACACACATCACTGGTTCAAAATATTAGAAATATCCCTGTAAGTGAATAGTCCATCTTATCATTCCTTCCTAATACTTCCAAGAAGGTAACCAAAACTAATACCCTATCCAAACATGGTTACTGGTAAGGTATGAAAAGGATACCTTTAATTAGCATTTTCATCAGGATACCTTTTTAAACTTTTATTTTTTTTACTGCTAATGTGATTTATTCCATGAGTTAATAATGGATTGTACAAGAGAGTCTGTATGAAACAAATGTGAGTTAATAATGGATTGTACAAGAGAGTCTGTATGAAACAAATGAATTTCATGTCCATTAAATGTGTTTTTAAGATTCTATTTATATAATATAATATTATGGTCTTTACACTACTCAGTGACACTGCTAGGACTTTACATTACTCAATGGCACTGCTATGTAACACTGCTAGGACTTCACATTACTCAATGGCACTGCTATGTGGCACTACTGCCAGGACTTCACAATACTCAATGGCACTATGTCACACTGCTAGAACTTTACATTACTCAACAACTGCTATGTAACACTTCTAGAACTTTACTTAATGACACTGCTGTGTAATGCTGCTAGAATTTTACATTACTCAATGACACTGCTATGTAACATTGCTAGGACTTCACATTACTCAATAACATTCCTAAGTGTTATGCCACAGTGGGTGACCAAGTTTTCAGATACCACCACAATAATGATGACAAGATTTGCTGAATACATTTTTCTTTAAGTCCTAATGTCATCTCAAATACTAATGAATTATTCTGAAAAGCATGATATAAGATGCAAAACATCAAAATTGGTGCAAATTTTGGTTGCAGCATACCTACCAATACTGATCACTAATGAAGTGTATATATTACATTAACATAAGACCAGAAACCAGTTAGTTCAACAAAATAATGCATATTATAATAATGAAAAAAGCATTTCCTTTATATATTTTCCTGTTAGAAATGCAGCTGAACTACGCTATCCTAGTACAATATAATATAAACAGAAAAAATGTCAGTTAAACAAATGAAAATTGTGCACATCATTTCGTAATATATGACATGCTTACATGTCTGTAATGTGCAACCAACAAAGAAATAGCAAACATCCAAATATGTTATTTGTATTATGCACCATTTAATTAGGTGCTGAACAGTGTGCTTCAAATTAGAGAGATTAGGTTGACTTTGATCAGGCAGTATATTGTATGACAGTAGATTTAAATTTATATTGTTTGAATTTCAGCACATATGAGAAACAAAATGAGGTTTTAAAAATAACAGATACTGCGTCATCACAGCAACTGTTTTACAAACAGTCTTATGTACAGCTGTATTTTTATCGTTAAAGAAAACATGGATTTTACCAGTAAAATTCAAGGAATAATTATTTTTCATATAGTAAACTGAACAGAATGTTGGCAGATCAGGGTTCAAACAATTCTAGTGAAACCAAAAGTAAAGTGAACAGTGTACACTCAAATTTTCCAGTGCATCAACAATGCCTGCAGTTAGGAGTGTGGAACCCATCAATAAACATGGTAATACAAATACCTAGTGCCAAAGACTTCCTCTAATGACAAAGAGACAAATTTTTTACAATTTTGAAGAAAAAAAATTATAATCTTATTTTATGCAGATAATACAGTAATAATATACTATTCTCCCCTAAGGCCCTTTAGATGAACAAACTATTGTAAATACAAAAAAAAAATTAACTACACAACAAAATTGACAATAGTAAAAAGAATCACTTAAATAAATTAAATATAAATTTAAACAAAATAAAATAGAGTGCCTTGAATTTCAATACTTACAATGAAAACTATCTTTTAAGATAATAGTCATATAACTTTATTTTTTACACATTTACCTTTTTGTCTTATCATTGGGTTTTTGCACAGGAATTCATTCAACAGAATAGCACCAGAGTAAGGAAATGATTTCTAATACATTACAAAAAAATATATGAAAATGGAAGAACATTTTTGCATATGTTAAACAAAAATATAATTGGATGTTCATTAAATGTTTGAAGGGATGAAAAATAAGAAGTTTTCTTATCTATAATTAAAATACAAGCTCTTTCTTTTATATACATCATGCACCAATTCAAACTAACATGCAGCAGCTAACACATGCATTTAGAGAGATTCTCTTTATCTCCACTGTTTTCACAGAGAGCATGCAAATATGCATGATTCAACTAAAATATATGGCCAACTATTTTCAATATATTTATAATAAAAATTGATGTACAGACACACAGATACCCAATATATACTCACATGTGGAGTCCAATCACAAACAATACAAACCCTTACCTGATGGCACACAATGTGCTGACAGATCAGGGTCTATGCTGTTTGTTCTGCAGAATACTCCTAACTGCACAGAACCAGATCTGCTGGTGCATTATGTGACAACATATGTAAGTCTGTGCAATTTACAGATGGATTCAACTAATAAATATGGTACATATATCTATACAACTATGAATAAATAAACACTGGAATTTGCATTTATTCATTGGTATAAATTTTCATGGACTTTGGGACACAAACTTAATTATCAAATAAAAAGGAGTCTTAAGAATTGAACTTTCTATTTTACAGAATTATGAAGTCATTAGCGTGAAAGGTGATTAAATGCAAGAGTGAAATTCAATTACTATAATTACTTATAATTACAAATAGTTCGAAGCATGATCATGGCTCTGAAGAACACAATAGCAGAAAGTTATTTTAACTGCCATTTACAAATACTGTCAAACCATACAAGAATGGTTTATGAAAACAAATGTTGTTCCATTCCTGTGTAATGAACTAACAATATCTAGTTTTGTGCATCACATGATGCAAATTTAACCAATGAAAATGCCTGTTATAAAGGCTTGTGAAAAAATTTGCCACAAGTATACCATTTCTTTCTCATGCATGTCCAGGAATTTCAGGCTAACAAAAATGAAACCTTTGTAAATCCATGACAAATTATGTCATGAACTTAAATTATTCTCAACCTCTTCAAAGTACAAATTTTAAAAAAAAAAAATTGAAATAAAGACAAATATGGCTACAAAAAATTCCACACTTAATCTGAGCAACAATTTTCTTGTTGATGAAAAGATCTCATTGGTTACAGTTCCAATGTTACAAGTACTGTCAACCTTCACTTTAAGGCATCTCAGTATAAAATTATTTCCATCATGTATGGCAGTATATAGTAAAAACCTACCCTGAAAGACCAATGCAATGAGACCATCTGTCTTGTGTGACCAGAACACCAACACACAGCATTATGACCTTTTATGACAGACCACCTTGGAAAGTCATTCATGACCAATTCTACTCTATGACGGAATAATGTATAATGTATTATGATTGGTACCATAGAACCAGTATTTGTCTAACCATGTTCAAAACATACAGAAGTTATAAAATACTTGGCTATTATTAATCATGCACATTCAAAGTGATACAAATAACTTAAATTTATTTCATTTTTGAACATGACCTAGTTTATCTAAAAACTAGGTCAAAATTTCAAAGATTTAACCTCATGGTATCAAATAAAAGAACAACAAATGTTGACGCATATGCAATTTACAAGAATAAGAACCAAAATGGGACTTGTATAACAGGTCACAGTGACCTGAAAAGTAGATGAATAGGATCACAATGTCTAATGTGAAAAAAAACTCAATAAAATTTAGTAAAGTTTGGTGCTCACTGTAACCTTATAATACAGTTGCAAGAGACAGATCCATAGCTAGGAACAAGTTAAAAAAACTAGGTCACTGGAACTCACTTCTGCAATAACAACAGATACTGGCTACAATGTCAGATAATGATGACACTTGGGTGTCCTTTTGCTAATATAAAAAGATATATATTGGAACTTAACTGTATAATATTATATTATAAACTGAAAGCAGCATACACTGTCACAATGAGTTTCCATCAATTGGTAAATTGGTGGGAAAAAAAGAAAACAAACAATTAAATTAAAACTCTGTAAGGTTGTATTATCAGTATATAAATTATTATATGTCAGTTATGTGTCAAACATTTGCCAAAGAAAAATAAAGAAATAATAAAATAAACTGAATCAATCATGGTTTTGGAGAGAATTTACTGACCCAAAGACTGGTAGACTACCATATGGAATACAGTCATGATATAAAAGTTCAGTAATTATTTTTTTGATTGCAATGATATTGGTTACAGGTTGCCAACACATGAATCATGAGATGCTAACAGATTTCTTGATCCTTAGGGGATATTAAATCTCTGTTGGAACCTGCAAGGAACCTTTTAATTTTTACTTACTAGTCCTGAAAAACAAAATACAAAAATGTGGTATTGACAAGCAATTTTTAATGTTCTTTAAATAGGAGTATTATAAGTGGCAAAAGTGGTAAATCAACTTGGACAAAATACATCAAGAGCAGTTTTGGCATAGTTGCATATGCCGTATGGTCTACCATATGTCCTCTGGTCCAAACACTGGATTGTCCTTGGTATGTTTGCCTTATCATTGGTAGTGTAGCATGGTGCTGTGAACTCAGTGAATTTAATTACTTTAATAAGTAAACATGATGAAGAGTCAGAATCAGTGAACCAGATACTTGTCAAAAATCATCCAAAAAAGCAACACTAATTAACAATAACTAATAAGCAGAAATCTAACAGATATCTGTTACTATCACCAGAAAGCCATGGAATAGACAATTACTAAATAGCATCAACTTTAGGTGCAATCAAGGGCAAAGAAAACATCAATACTGTAGTTAAAGTAGTATGTGAAATAAAATATTTATGCAAATGAATTTACTTGAAACAAGACAAATAAATCTAAATGAAAAGTGATAGAGTAACAAAACTTACATTTTCCCTTAAATCTGACAGGCTACAAAAATTATTCTATTTAAAGGAAAACAACATTTATGTTTGTGAAACACTTAATATCCAATGCAGCTAAAAAAAAAATTAAAAAAAACCAAAACCAAACCCAAGATAAACTCAAACTGTCGAACTTAACCCAACAAGTTTTGTAAAATCCATTTAAACTATGAACTAAAGTAAGACCATCTGCTGAAGAAGTCACTAAAACAATATGTCTATTTCTATCAACAGTAGTGTATAAATCTGAAACCCATTTATATAACAATGTTAACAAATTTGTTAACAAAGTCCTTCTTGAGAGGAAATAATTTAAATATAGTAACAGCAGCCATATTTGATGGCAGCTCAGCATCAATTTGTGTCAATTGGAAACCACTTCATACCCAGATGATTTTGTAAAATCTGATCTACTTCTGTTTACTGGTATTTGAGAAGTTGCTCTCTATTGTTTTCTTAATTGCAATGGTATCATTTGTACATAGACCACCATGGTATGATACTGTTCAATCTGACTAAATTCTGTTCATCGTTTTTAAGAAGAGCTGTTCTAAATGTTTTGTAGGGTTTTTGTACACAGATGGCAACATTTGTAGACATTTGAAAATCCCTCATATCACTATGCTCTGTACCAAATGCGACTGAAAGCGGTCCATGACTTTGTAGATGATCTTCAAAAACGCAAATTTAGCCAGAAAATGCATAAGATATGTAGAACAATCTTTTAAAAAAAAACATTGATAAAAAATCTAAAAAGTGTCTTTGACTGGGTTGACACTCTACTGACTGAAAAGAATTTCAAGAAATCCAAGATAAAACAATTTTTTCCTTTTAACTGGAGTACTGAATACAAATATTTCATGCAAACAATATGACACTGTGCTTAATTCTAAATTCAATGAGGATATGTATCAATTATAAATCACACATAGTCTGTAAATTTTTACAATTGCTGACTGGGTATGGGCAGCAAACTTCAACTTGGTTATCGACTATAAGATGCAAAATCAAGTCATAAAAGAAACAATAAATCTAATGAACCTAATTTTACAAGATGGTGTTCAAAGTTTTGAATTTCACAATTAAATTGGTAAAGTTTCATCTGGAAACTGAATATATACATGGTTTTCATTTATAAAGTTTTCAACTTTAACCCTTGTTTATTTTAAATCCCAAAATACAATATAATTGTTTATTCCAAGCAAGAGACAGTAGGAGTATTAGAGGTGATAAATATTAGTACACTCATGCTATAACATATTTGGCGATAGAAAACACATGTTGTCATACTTGGCAACAGAACTGCAGTTCAGATCTGATAAAAAATGTCAGATATCAAAAACATTTTGGGTAAAGGCTATTTTGGTTAAAATATCAATAGATTTCAAGCATTTAATTATGCACATGAAACATGGTTTGTAAAGTGGAGAGAACAAAAGCATAGAAATGAAGAACAGCTGCTATGACAGTCCAAGGTCAGTATTAGACTCCCTTAGAATAATTATGGCAAATAAATACTGTCCCTAGAACTAACCAGGTGGCTAGCAAATTCTGACACTTAACTGATATTGGCTTGATTGAAAAACAAGTTCCAACAACATAACCAAGTGCTCTAATGGAGTCAAGGTCAAGGACGTACAAGAAGTGTTCAAGGTGAATTCATGGTCAAGAAAGTTTTTGGGAGCAGAGGAAACTGCTGAATTCAGAAGAAATCACTGCCCTTGAATCAAAAATTTCTTCCCAAGAATGTGCAAGTAACAGTAATTTAACCCATGACCACAAAGATGCAAAGGGTCTACTAACCTATGACTGCCAAGATATGAAGTGAAGTTAACCCATAAATGGCTGTAATGCAAAAATGACTATTAATCCATGGCTGCAGAGGTGCAAAGTGACTGCTAACCCATGACTGCTGAGATGTAAAGTGACTGTTAACACATGAATATTGAGATGCAAAGTTACTGCTGACCTATGACTGCAGATATGCAAAGTGACTGTTAACCCATGAATGCTGAGATGTAAAGTGACTGTTAACCCATGAATATTGAGATGCAAAGTTACTGCTGACCTATGACTGCAGATATGCAAAGTGACTGTTAACCCATGACTGCAAGTATGCAAAGTGACTACATTACTGCCACAATTTTTTGTCATTATCAATTCTCAAACTGGGAACCATGGTATCTCAGTTGTTAGATCATCAGACTTGTAATCCATCAGTCCCAAGTTCAATACCCACCAAGGCAAACTCTACCACTTCCTCATCTTGATATTGCCAACAGTGTGTTAAAAGTGCCATTAAAATCAACAAAAAACAAAATGAAACACTTTTCAAATCAGTATGCTAATGCATGTTGGAAAAAAGGCAACATTTAACAAGAGCTCTCAGAAGACAACAGTGCTCACCTGTACACCAAAGCCAACCACTAATTATTGATGAAGACCAAATTATCATGAATGATTCTTATTTCCATCCTGGTAAGCAATTATTTACTAACTTCTTTTAATAATAATTATTTAGCATCACAATACAATGCTATCAGCATAGCTTGGGATTAGGGCAATATGAACAAAGCACTCTCTCACAGGGGATTTACTATATTATTATGATCAATAAACAGATACATACAAGAACATTCAAAAGTCAACTATGCACAATATACCGATCCCAAAGAAACTTTCAGAAAAGTGTATGAAGCATAAAACTTAGGTCAGAGATCTGCTTTAATAATGATGGTATCATATATACCACAAAGGTATATAACCCAACCAACAACATTTCTTGAACAACTGACCTCAAAGCATAGTACAATCATGGTCATCGATGCATAAAATGTACATTATAGTCACCTGCTTTTGATGTTTTGAGACAAAACTACCTCACTTTACCTTCCAATCTGTATGATGCATTCAACCATAGTAAATTAAGTATAAAATGCAGTTCATGGTGACCTATATTTCGCATGACAGGATAGTTCTCTCCAATGTGAATCCACACAATAAACCAAAAGAACCAATAGGAATACAATAAACATGTAAGTAAAGGAAGAAAACTTAGGGAATAATGGAGAGAAGGCTGATCAGATAGGCCTACAGATACAGTTAGCACTAATTTCACTCTAAATATTATGCGGATCATAGAAAAAGTTTGTGTTCTCTGAAAGCTATCCAAAAGATGTGCTTAAAGTAACAATGAACAGGATTTCAAAACACTAAACTGTCAGAAAAAGTACTACAAACACTTTACACTCATAACTATAAACTGTATTATGAAAGCTAAAAATTGTAATAAAAACTAAAGTGGTAAAGTGTTTATATAAATACACATATATGAAAGAAAATGCTCAGTTCCTGTTGTCTATAGGGCAAATTTTAAACTTTAACCTGTTTTCTACATGCAACAAACCTTCAGCACCAACTTTAACCTGCTGTATACATGCAACAAACCTTCAACACCAACTTTAACCTGCTGTCTACATACAACAAACCTGCAGCACCAACTTTAATCTGTTGCTTACATAAAGGAAACCTTAAATGCAAACTCCATCATGCTGTCTACACTGACAAAAAAAAAATCTTCATTGCAAACTTTCTCTCAAATTGCAAATAAATGAAACAAATGTGGGTTAAAAAGCATTAAATAAGACCAGTCATATGTAAATGAATAAATAACAGTATAATTTAAAAAACGTTCCTTCACAAATACATAAATATGATACTGACTTTTACATCAACGGATGATGACTACTTGTACAAGTGAGCTAAAACATTTTTTTTGATATGTAAAACTTTTATATTTTTGGAGAACATTTATTTAATACAAGTTAGATAACATGTTTACCAATTCCAAAATGGTTATCACTGGAAAATTTGATAAAAAGATATAATCTGCAGAAGGTAATCTAACAAATCAAAGCAAATACTTATCTCCGTATCCTGCACAATTTGTGAAAATAGTAGGGTCTCACTTTAAAATTTTGCTATTTTTGGGGACATATGTGCAAAATGGAACTACAGGATGAAGGACATTAACTTGTAAAATGAAATATATTTTAAAGATTTAACACATGATTGTAAATTTAAATTTTCAATTTTAAAAAGATTTTTCAAACTCCACAATTCAAAATGTGCTTGATGCAAGAAAATTTGCAATCAATGCTAAAACTTAAGAACCATGAATAATTGATGAACTGACATTGTTTATCTAGATCTGATCTGCCAAAACAAACACCGTGACCAGGTTATACTAAAAACGCTGAGACTACCCAACCTGGATTCATCGAGACCCCTCAGATTCAAAAATGATTTGTTGCGGCGAATAAGGGACATCACACTTTCCCCTACATGTCTGAAAAGGATGATTAATGAAAGCGAAAGGTGTCAGTGGTGAGAATGGAAAAAAGTAGAAAAGTACTGTCATGTTAAAAGCTAGAACTAAAATCACAGCACAGCAAAGCACTGTGCAATATACTGTTCCATTCCTTGATCTGATTCAATATAAAAGTCTGGAATAAATAAAAAATATTAATTTAAAGCTAAAACTGATACATTTGCTGAAGACAAAATACATACAACTTTTAGGGAAAGACTGAATTCACGGGTGTTTTGTGTGCAGTATCAATTTTCATGGAATCTATGGTTGCTACAAACTCTAAATTAAAAGGCCTAATAAAAAAGTATCCTTCTGTAAAACATGAGGCCCAAGTGAGTCTGATGATGCTAACCTCAGTACCTGACATATTGTTGCTTGTGAAATCAAATTCAAACATGTATTGAAACTGCTCTCACTGAAAACTAAAGTTTGGAGCACACATTTACTACATTATCTATTAATGTTGTTAACATTTATCTTCTCTCCCAGATTTTGGGGAGCGACAGCAACTCAGTATAACAGTGGCCTAATGGTTAGAGCATCTACCTCGGATGAGGGTTCAAAC
>QKMX01367273.1:54383-70799 GCA_003401595.1 Venustaconcha ellipsiformis | reverse complement strand
CCAAACTCTTATAAACCATACAAGGTATTACAAATAACCGCCACAATTATTTTATGAGCTATGGAACCAGTCTTTGTGTGGTGGAATATAAATATTTAAAACAATAAAGGTCACTGATCAGTGTATAATAATTACTGGTAAAATTATTGTAATTTTTCCATTAGAAGTCTATGTACGGGCAAATTTTAAGAAATAGCAGACTTGAACCTAACACAATTTGCATTTTATTGTTGTTAGTGCAGAGATACTACTGGATGTAAATGGGGAGATCTCACCTGGAAGGAATTTATAGCTGGCACCTACATGGAAATTTCTCTCAAAAAACCATCCTTGCAGCATATCATTTTCATCAGTTTACAAGTGTACTCTCAGACAGATCATTTATAGGATGTAAGTATTCTTTTTGCCTGTCTAATCATAACAGTATAGTAACTTTGCAGGACATTACCATTACAATTGATGGGGCTTTAATTATTTTTCTATGCAAACACACTAAAAACAAATGGCCAATTTACATCTATACTGTTTGCAGTTAATGTGAGCAATACAAGGATAAATATAGTAACTATTAAATAAATCAACAAAGAGCCTTGTATGTGTAGTCCACAGATTTTCTCTCACAAATGAAATCCTGCAGGCCATAGATTTTTGCCTCATAAATGAGATCATTGAGCTTTGTATGTGCAGGGTATTTTCTTTTTGTTGTCAAACTGCACACAGTACTGTATATACTGGCTTATAAGACAAGTGCAACTGTAAACTGAACAGACCCAGATCTGCCATCGCATAATGTTCTGCCAGATCTGAGTCTGTGCAATTTACCAATTGTATCCAGTAGACCAAACAAAACAGATCCTAATATTTATGTGCATTATGCTACAGCAGATCCAGATCTGTTGTTTGCAGTTTGACTGCAATCATAAGTGAGTATATATGGTATCAGACTGGTTGCTAATTGCAATAAAACTTGCATTAACAAATACTGGTATAGAAGACAATATTTGATGAATGTATGAACTGATATTATTCAAGTGCTTTTATGATTAAACACATCCCAAATACTGTACATGTATCATCTGTGCTTGTTGAGTCAAACTGTAATCAACAAAGATCCTAATCTACTGTAGCAAAATGTGCCTGCAGATCAGGGTCTGTGTTTTACTGATTACTCCTAACAAGGAGACCCAGATCTGCTGGCACATAATGCACTAGTAGATCTGGGTCTTTGCAGTTTGCAGTTGGACTTGTATGGTATACTGATTAGAGATGTTACAATACATCAATATGTATCGAAAATTATGATATTTTCTTTGTGATGCAATATATCATATTATGCCCTCGATATTGAGATTCTCATAACTCTATTTTTAAAAAATTACTGGTATGTTCAATTAATAAAATTATAGGTTGTAAATATTTCAAATGTAGCTGCACTTGATGCTCATTTCTGGTTATTTCTATCATTTGTATAGCATTGTAACTAAAGTGGTGATACACCCCTCAGGTACAGATACATTTTTTAAGTTCTGAAACCTGTATACAGTTAAACATTTTACGAATATTCATGAAGAGTTCAGATCAAAACCTGTTGTAAACGAGGTAATGATTCAGTACTTCACTTTTCTATTTCTAAGATCATACAGAATTACCTAATTGCAGCCTACTTTGAAACAAATCTGGCCTTATGATTAAAAATGTGTTGGGCAACTCATTTGACATATACAGGTGTAACCCTTCAATAACAATCCTAGAACCCCCTGTTAATTACCAATAGTGATAAGAGATTTGATACAGAGGTGAACCAAATTTATATAAACAGACATTCCTTGGGGTGTTATGGCATATGCCTATAGCTGTACACCATATATGTCTACATAAAAACAAATATACAACTGTCTATTTAATATATGCTAAATCAAAAAATGAGTGAATCTTACCATGAAACTATGAAAATTTATTTTGTCCTAACATGCTGACTTGACTATAACCATGAACATGTGCTGTCCAAGATACATGGTTTTAAATTGCATCTCCATTCAACACTTGTTATCTGAAGGCATGTGTATGTCCATGATGCACAGGTCCCATTAATTTTTTTTCTTACTTTACATAACCTTGTATTAAAAAACAAACAAACATGGATTGACACTCTATGATTGTTTAGTGATTAACAGCTGAAGAACACATCAAAGGTGCACAGTGCCAAGGCAGTTGGAGTTAAGTGCCTTGCCTAAACTGTCTGACCCACATGGTATATGATGGATTCCAAATAACCATTTTGGTCATTAACTTCAAAGTAATTGTAGCTCCTTCAAGGACTAAAATAATTTCAAAGAAGCAGAGTAAAGTACTTGATGACTTTGGTTTTGGTACAAGGTGACTGATAATACATGTAAAGTGGAAACCACATAACTCCACCTTTGCATCCGTCAAAACTGCAGATTAAACCTGGAATCCTAGAGACTGACAATCTTCTGCGCCATCAATTATTTGAAGGCACATTCAAGGTATTTGCCTTTTGAATTCCATGGAACCTGCTCTTCCAAGAAGAAATGTCTCCAAACCAGGCAAAGATTGCCAAGATTGTTGTTTTTTGAAAGTTTAATTCAAATGGATCTGACCTTTTCTTCAGAGGGATAGTGTTACAACCATCATTAGAAAAACCTTTAAACTAAGACCTAATAGATAGTTCTTGCTTGTTCAAGAGTTTTTTCTCTTTGCATGTTTTTTATCTGTCATATTTCTGGGTCAACTTTACAAATATATTTGAAGAATCTTCATTCTCAATTCTGACAATAATTAAAATTTCAATCGGGCAAATTGAAGTCATTAAATATTAATTGCACTTTCATCAGCAAGAAGGAAACAGTATTATAAGATAATTTCAATAATTTGGAAATCTCCCCAACCTTTCTTCCTAAAAAAGGTCATAGAGATAACCATATAAATGGTACATGAGGAGAAATAATGTATTTTTAAAAAGTGCTTATGGTTAACTATCTATTTTATTCTGGGTCAATCAACAGCATGTCCTCCTAATTGTGTGCCAACTACAAGTTGGGAGTGGCAGGTGAGTGGTGATATTATCACAAGAAACAAGTTAAATGCTTCCCTGTGCCAATGTGAGCATTGGGCTACAGCCCTGATGCAATTTACAGCAATTAGGGAATCAGAATGTCTTATGCTAATGTCACATGCCAAGTGATTGGAAACAGTTTGTCTGCAAAAGAATTCTGAATTACTTAAATTTGGAGTTATCACAGTGTAACAATCTTCCTTAGTATGTGTAAACTTACTTTCAGCTCAAGTAAATCTAATGAACTACCTAAAGACCATTCAATCTGTAATGAACTGTATAAATACTCTAAGACAAAGTTAGTTTAATTGCTCACCCATATTTTATAACAACAAGAGTCCCTTGAAGGAACTGATACTCTAATGGTTAAAAAGAATTTCCATGAAATCATGACAAGACCATTTGTTCCCTTTGGCTGCTGAGTGTTGATATTATTTCTGATATTCTTCAGTGATAACAAGATTTTGAAATTAGCTGCTGTTGTGCGCATAACAGATGTCAGCATGGCATTATTTTCATACAGTAAATATCATTTGAAGTCTTTTGGTGAAAACCCATTGTAATGATGGTCATCCATTTTTGTGGAGTAGTTACAACAAGATTTTTTTTTAATACAGTCGGCATGGCTACTATACTGGATGTACAACTGGCACTATTTCATTTATGACCAATGATTTTCCCTTTGAGAATAGAGAAAACAAGATTTTCAAGATGGCCACATACACATCTGATCAGCATCTAGGATCAACATTATAATAAATCTTTTGTGAACACACCATACTAACATGAGAATTCATTCAGGAGTAGCGATAACAAAATTTTCAATACTGCCCTGTGGCAGCCATTATAGACATCAGATCAGCAAAATTTCCATTTAAGATCAGAGATTATTATAATTCTTTTGGTGAAACTGCCATGTCTATTATGGCTTTCCATTAAGGAGAAGTGGTAACAATAATTTTAGATGGCTGCTGTGGTGGCCATAATGGATATCAGAATGGAATCATTTTCATTCAGGACCAATAAGACATCATAGTAACTCTTTCAGTGAATGCCTCATGTTGGTATGACTCTCTCTTCAGGTAGGGTCGTGATGACAAGGCTTTCAAGCCAGCTGCCATGATGGCCATCTTAGATGTCACATCGGCAGCATTTTTGTAAAAGACCATCTAGACGTTATAGAAAGTCTTTCAATGAAAACTCTATGTTTGATATGATCATCCATGTAGAAATTGTACGTGATATAAAGATTTTAAAAATAGTTGCCATATTTATTTGGGACCAACTTGACACTGTAAGAGGTTTATTAATGAAAACTAGTATTGATGACTATCCATTTAGAAAATATAGAGCTAACTAAAATTTCAAGGTGGACACTGTTGCAGCCATAACAGATGTAAAAGAAGCACAATTTTCATTTAAGACCAACTAGATAGACCATGGAATTATTTTTTTGTAAAGTTTCAAGGCTATCCTCCAGTTAGTTTTGGAGTAGTGATAATAAACTTTTGCTAATGGACATAAGCTTCCAGTCTATGGCAAATAGAGCTGAAAATAATCTTCAAAATGTAAAGAACAGCAAATACTTCTAACAGCAAAGTCAAAGTATTTTCATGTAATAATCCAATGCCCCATTTATTTATTATAGCACAAACATCAATAGTACTGTCTTTCTATATTACTGTATTGTTGCTGGACTTATGCACACAAAAATTAAAAGAAAAAAGTCTAACACATTTTTGGGGTTTACTTTAAACATATCATTAAGAACAAGTATCAGTACAGGTCTTTATGATGATAAAAGGTAAATTTAGATGGATTAAAAAAATCTGTATACCATTAAAGTTATTCATAACACAAGAGAGAAACTACTTGTGTATCAGTATGACCTTTTTAAAGACTTTCACAATAGTTTTATGCTTGGTTTTAAAGCAAGGTTCTGAAATTTATTTCTTAATATTATAACTATCTGCAATTATGAAAACTGCACTTACTATTTTACAGGATTTGTGAAGTAAAGAACACTGAAAATCTGTTAGATAATGAATGAGCATCCTTCACACTCCTTAAATATACTCAAGCATTATCAGCTTGATGAAGATGAAATTTCTTTTGCCAAACTAAAGCAAAGCATTTTTGCCAAAACAAAAATGATTAAATGTGGGTTTTAAAAAAAAAATGTTTATAGAACATACCAACAGGAGAGGGTTGGTAGGGGTGTTGCTACTATGAAAAGAATTCTTGTGCTAAAGACATAATATAAACAAATGGAAAAGGTCTAATACTTGGGTAACTGGTAAATTAAAAATATAGCATGTAATGGCCAGATGGTTTCCTGTTCAATTTCAACATACATATTGACAGATCAGAAGGATGCAGCCCTAATGAGGCTGAAGGGGTTAGGTGGCAGTGCCCTGTGTTTATTATCCTGTCAGTACCTGTTTGAGGGGGAGAAGTGTTGGAGGGGGGAGAGTTGCCCCCCCATCCCCTGTTTATTATCACCTTCATCATGTTGGGGAATGACTTTCCTCCCTCTGAGGTCTTGTTACATTTTACATCAGTACCATACAGAATACCACAGGTGTGTTAATAGTATCCAGAAGGTGTTAATGACTCTTATCATATGAAGTTATGGCACCATCAACTTTTGATATTGCCAAGGCATTTTTGTACAAGTTTCTGTAAACATTCTACTCTTTAAACGGATTATGTTTTAAATTCATATGAAACCACTCCTAAACATTGGGTTTATTTGTTTTAAATAAAGCACTAAAAACCTAAGTAATAACTAAAACTTTTGTTTTCATGACTTTTCTTTGCTAGTTTATCAAATTCTGCAAAAGTTAATGTAAAAGTTTGCCACAAATGTGGGTATTTTATGTTGAGTATTTTTGAGATAAACTTATACCTACTAACCTCGTGTGATCAATATCTATACCTCATAAATATTTATAAATTTTGGACAGAGTTCAATAAAGTGAAAGGAACCTGTTACATGAGAAACTACAAGGGGTAAGAACAAATGGGTACACAAATTGAAAATTTCTATTTGTAAGGTAATTAGTATATATAGACACATCATTGTCTCTGTTGGTGGCATATACAGACTTACCCCCAAGTACCAAAAAATAACAATTCACTTTGAGCTTAAATATTTCTGTTTGTGTGCTGAGAGTTTAGGTGTTGGATTTCATGAAACATTAGAAGTGGCCCTGTCAATTATATACTTTTCATAGTGTCATACATGAGTAGCTTTTTTAAATGTTAAAATACTACAGAGATAGTACAGTGCAGACCAATATGTCTATAATGAATTGCTAAAACATTAAGGCTCAATGCCACAGTTTTGCATCACATTTCATGACAGACCTAACTATGAGGTATTAGAGAAATGATGGGTGCAAGCTCTTGAAGGCATTCAAGACACATTGAAAAAAAAAGACCAACTAAAGTAAAAAAAGTGAATCTGAGACCACATTTGTATAAAAGGCAAAATTTTCCTGGTCCCAGAATTAGAGACTGTCTCCAAAATTTAGACTTCCTCTTATTAGATCTAAAATAACACAATGGGGTAAGTTTGAGATTTAGGAAAACTGGGCCTGGAGGTAAAAATCAAGGGTCCAATAAACAAAAACAAAAGAATTTTTTCTTACTCATCTGCTCATGTGTGGCAAAACAGCCAATTCACTTATATATTATGAACAGTCTGACACTTGAATTTTGACTGTTTAAATAATCTGTCTGAATTACAGAAAGAAATATGCATAATTAATTAATTTGCTTATTAATATTTTTTACCTAGCATTGAAAACTTGTCCACATCAAATCTTGCAATTCCAATTGCAGGGTCTGAGTTGTTTTCATAACGGTCAATCTGAACTTCCCAGTAGTGAATGCCCTTGGAAAAACCAACGCCACCTAGGATAACCCGGTGGTCGAAGTTATTGCAGGTGGCTGTCAGGTTGTTGTTGGTGAAGATTATGTCAGGAGGTGCTGAGAGTGGATCAAATGTAAACCAGGCAACTGGAAAAGAATGAGACACAAAAGTTATAATTATATGACATTATTATTATGAATACAATTTTCAAAGATTTCAGAGGTCACGCTATATTTGCAAAAATATTACATTAGTGAAAACTGTAACTGAGAGTATAGCAGATGACAATATTAGTTTACCTCACTTCAAATATGGAAACTGAAGATGTGCAAGCATATGGCCATCCTACCTACTGGCCCACCTATAACATCTTATCAGAAAACCTCATTTCAATGCTTTTTATTTCTTCTTTGCTTCTTTAATACAGAACACTCCCCACAATGATTCTCATCTTTAAATTGTTATGAAAAAACATTAAATCAAACCAATGAATTGTTATGAATAAACATTATTAAATGAAACTGAATTAGTTATCAGAAAGTACACTAAATAACAATTGCAACAATGATTTTTTACTCAAAACTAGATTCAAGAAGCTTTACATGTAGCTACGTCAATCCATGCACTTCAACTACTGGTCATTACAAGAAATAAACTTGATGCACTTGACTACTGGTCATTAGAGGACCTAAACTTTATGTACTTTTACTGGTCATTTAATGACCTACACTTGATGCACTTCAACTACTGGTTATTTCAGGACATAAATATGATGCAATTAATGCTTATCTTGATTATTGCAAAAGAATGTTCCAGTGATGATAATCTGCCAGTTTGTGAATGCTATGCTGCAGCAGAAGGTCATGTGATGAAAAACAGTAGTCATGTGATGTAAGACTGATATTGGTGTGTGACAACATGTGCCCCACCACTGCTGAAATAGTGTACAAAAAAAAACATTTTTCACTTATAATTTATCCTACCACTAGAGTTAACTTATCATGTATCAGGCACTGATCAAACAGTCCATAGACATTGATCAAACAATGTAACTGTAACCATTTTACAATCACAGACCCCCACCTTGTAATTACCATACCTGGTGATTTACTCTGACAAGTGATTTCAAATTAGTGTCATTGTTTTTATCCCTCAAGGATTTACCAAATTTGTCTGACTTAAAACTGACCCATACAAGATATGAATGACTGCTAGTTCTAGACATCTTGACGACATTGAATTATCACATGATCACCAAGTTCTCCCCTCTAATGTGTGCCATTCTTTTCAATCAATAATGCAGCACTGTGCTGATACTGATCAGAAGACTGAAAAGTCAACAGATCTCTTACAACACAATGCCAATATAGGAAAGGGGACAGTTATAGGTTTTCTGCTGTATGGATCCATATACTCAATAACTTATTATAAGATTTTAATTGATTTTGTGCTTAAATCAACCATGAAATGACCCTGCACTTTCCCATATATCACCCTTTAACTTGTCCATGCAATGCATGCATAAATTACCATCGAATTATACATTTTACATTAAACTTCAATGTTTCAGACTTTTCTGAAATATTACAACAGATCCTATGTGGCTTTTATGGAACTTTCAGATTTGGACAACTTAAGCTACTCTGAGAAATCTCAAAATTCATTGCTTTGGACATGATAGTACTATCTATAACTGCTTATAGGTTTAGTCAAACTGCAACAACAAACATCCCAATATGCAAAGGCATAGTGCAACTGCAGATCAGGGTCTATGTTGTTTATTCTATTAACTGTTCATAATAAACTGCACATACCCAGATCTGCTGGCACATCATACAATGGCAGATCTGGGTCTGCGCAGTTTACAGTTGGACTCAGCTTATAAGTAAGTATATACGGTAAACATCTCTCTCTCTCTCATGCTCTCTATCTCTTAAAATAACTTATTCCAAAAATCAAATCTATTCATTTATTGGGCTGTTTGTATACACGTATATGCCATTCTTTGCTTTTCTAACTATATACACATTCTAACTTTCTCTTTTCTATTCATTTACGTATCTGTCTACATGTATTTAGATACATGTATATCTTTTTAGGTAACTTTAATTACATGTATTGACATATGGTTTAGGATGAAAACAAATATTAAAAGAAAACAAAAGTTCTTTATTTTTTTAAAAATATGGTTTCTTGAAACATTCTGTATTTTATGTAATGTTTTAACTTTATCGACTGTATGCAGTTATATTTTGGGAACAGATCAAATCTCAAAAGGGCAAGTTCAATTTTCCAGCCTGCATGCTCTGGGCAAGGAATCACGTTATAAAATTTGTGAAGTTTTGAACATACATACAACTGATTTATATGTATATATCTTGTCAGGCATTTTAAATGATTTCAGGCGTGGTGCATTTTGGGAATTTTGCATCATAGATATGCTTCACTGCTTGTTAGACTGAAGACACATCCCTGCACAAATTTGAATGGTCAATGTGTTTAAGGAAGAGTCATTATGGCAAGTTTATCTTTATTAAGGTTTGTATGGTACCAAAAATTGAGCCAAATTTTAAATTCTGCTTGGGATGAGAGAATATCTGTCCCAATAAATCCAGTTTGTAAAATATCATCTCTAACTTCATCACATTTGCTCTAGAATTATGCCCCTTCCTAGAAATATGCAAATCCCAAAGGAGAAATTAATGCATCACACTTTAGTCAATTTCCTAATTTTCTTTGTAAATTAATTTCAGTAGCTCATAATTGTGATAATCTTTTTCATTTATGTAAGTCCCACTTCTACAGCTATACCTGTGGATCCGATGGATGTTTAACTGCTGTTACAGAATTCTAAGCTGAAAGTTTCAACCTTCAGAAAAATTCTAAACATTAAAAGAGCAGTGTCTAGCTGATAAAAAAAAAAGACTGACATGAGGAAAATTGGGAGCATCTTGAAACCCACCTCCCCCAAATCTTAAAAGTCCTGCAATGATATCTCTTAGTGAAATAAAAAAGAATCACAACCACAGTGGCTGATAATGTATTACATGCAATGCCATAGCAGATTTGGGTATTTTCCTCCTGTTTATTATTTTACATGAAAATCCTCATTTCTTTTCTGAGAATACTCAATACATGGTAACAAATCTAAGCTATTTGTGGCAATGGCAGCCATGTGGCCCAAGGGTAAACATATTTTAAGGTAACAACTAAGTACTGAAAGGTGATGTGGGATATCAGGATTTCCTTTGGCCCTTAGTTTTGTCCAATGGTTAAGTGGTTATTAGAAAGACTTCTTTTCAGAAAATACGAGTTTCACCCAACTCTGAGATAGATAAATTATACCAAAGGCACCCACAGGATTGTATTGACAAATCAATACAAAATACATGTCTTGCAAAATGAGCATGATGCGAAAATTTCACACACTGCAAAAAAAGCGTGATTTTGAAAAATCCACAAAACTGAATTATTGAGGTTAATGAGAACACTTCAAATTTTCAAACCTGGGATCAAAGTGATCTGAATATTCCATGAAAAGACACACTTGGCAAACTGGGATACAAAATTTGATGCAAGTTATCACACCAGGGAATTATCATTATCATTTTGAAAACTATATATTACTGAGGTAAAGGAAGACAATGCCATTCCAAAACAATGGTTACAAAATCCACACTTGGAATCACAGAAGCAAAGTGTAATAATGTTTGAAATTCCATACAAAGGTATAGTTTACAAATCCCATGCCAAGACAACTAACAAGCTTTAAGTCCAAAAAAGACAGTTATAAATAAATGTTGATCTGATTTTGGCATGGTAGTCAAAATGTCACTAATTTTGCATATCTATAATGTAGTAAACATGTATTTACAGTGAAATTCATTAGATCAGCCCATCTATAGACTGGTTTTCACTGCAGACTGGCCCCCTATTTTGATCCCAATTGAACCAATCTAGTACAGTATTAATCAAATCTCCTGAAACTGGCCACCTCCATAAACTGGTGTACTTTAGGTCCCAAAAGTGTTTATTTTAAAAGGGTTTTACTGAATTTAGGAATACTTAGCAAAAAGCTTTCAATGAAATTTTTGTTTAATTTTTAAAGAGATTTTCCAATTTTCTTTATTTTCTCTTTCTAGTTTTTTAAACTGCACTTGGAAAACAAATTTTACAAATAGGCAATATTTCTGGAATATATATGAAACTTTTCTTCATATTTAGAGAATTTCCCCCCAAAATAAGCAAATGGACATCTGGCCCATAATACATGGATGCTCCTGGCCAACATGATGTATTTTAAAGACAAAGTTAAGTCAAATAACAATCAAACCACTTTTTGGTGTCAAATTTCAGTCTGAATCAGAAAATTTCCCTTATTATCAGGGTAGTAGCCATGCATGATAGCAAAGCATATAGAACAACAAGGATTCAAACAGATAAGCATCAAAAATGAGAACCAACCAACTTATGAAATTCCATGCAATCTGATTTCATGCAAAACAAATGGGAAAAAAAATTGGGGGTGGGGTTGATAAAATGAACAATAATAACATAATAGTTATTACAACAAAGCAATTAATGAAAAATAAATACACAGGGATGTCTACAATTATAGAAGCAATGGCATTCTATGTGGCTTGACTTGGTAGTGTGACAGAGTTTGCCATTCTAGAAAAGAAAAGACTTCCCTACCTCGCCTTCGGCTAAGTAAAGAACTGTTTTTCCTTTTCTGAAGAGGGAAACTCCATCCCAATGTCAAGCCATGAGGGATCGTCACCATGTCATGATCATCACAATCATCATCATCAAACTTGTCTGAAACTAGAGTAATCACACCTATTTAAAATGATCATTAAATATCAATCACTTTACTGCATATTCAACATTTTTATCAGACTTTCTTAACACTAATCTCTGAGAAGAAATATAGTAACATTTTAATCTGTTGAGAGAAAAATTAAAACACACCAATTTCAAAGTGGGAGATAATCACACTGGTATTTTCAAGGGAACATGACATATCTCATATAAAACATGAACCCAAATGTATCATAATGGCTCTGTGTGAAATAAATTTTGTGCAATTATGCTAAAGAGGATATAGGACCAACATGAAAAATTCTAAGTCACATTAGGCTGTAACTCTGTTTAAAAAAGAGGCAATACTTTTGAACATCTAATTAGGTCATCAACACATGACCTTCATATAGAGTGAAAAATTTAATATTTGTAAAATAAATAGTTTTCATACAATTGCCCTGAATGGTCTTGAGACAGACCTAACCGCGGACATGGGTAAAACAATATACAACTTTCTGCAATCAAAAGGTGGCATGACAAATGCTGACATGCACATTATTTGTTCCCTGCATGTTGTTATATCAAGAATGAGTTTCCAAAAATGTAAACAAAAAAAATAATTTTTACACAAAGTGTCTACAAATATAAAAATTTTGGCTATGTTTGGAGTTTTAGAGATAATTATGACAGATTTTACTCTCCAAGACTGTAGTGGAGTAAAACTAAATGTGTGCAAGTAAATCTACCCTAATTTCATTAAATCCAGATCCAGCAAGTTATGATACATTATTCATGAAGAGTAATTTATATTCTCTTTTACTGCACACAATTGAATTAAACTGGACAGAATCAAATTTGTAGGATTTGTATAAGGACACCATATCATAACAGAACATGTGTGGGGAAAATCTCATAAGCCCTACAAATAAATTCCTGAAGAAGGCTTTAATTTTTCTTATCAATGAATAGAATTGCACTTGTCAAAACTGTATTGAGTTTTTAAAGGTACGTGCCCAGGTGAACATTTTTGGACAGGACTTGCATGATGATAATCTCCAACATCCTGTCAACCTAACATCAGGATTACTTATATAAATTCTCACACAATCTTGATAATTTGATCTTTTTATTTCCCTCTTGGTACTTTTTGTGTGTGAATTTGTATACCTTGGTTTCTGTAGCTAAAGACAGAAATTACCTCATGAACTGGTGGTCTAATTGTATGGTTTTCTCATAGCAATTCTTGAGTGCGTTACTAGATTAAATTCTGAATGTTGCAATGTACCAAGGTTTTCTACTTTTCCTACATTCATCTTTATTTGAAAGTAATATAATTATCTAGGTCAATTTTTTATTAGGTTTTAATGACAAATATCAAAAGATAGGGAGTCCCACAACAATTCAGCAGATTTTAAGACAAATCATATGTACTCACTTACAATCAATTCCAGCTGCAAATTGCACAAACCCAGATCTACCATCACATAATGCAAAGTCAGATCTGGATTTATGCAGTTTATTAAAAGTAATAAGTAAAACAAACAAACACAGACTCTGAGACTTTTATATGTCAGCAGACAATGGTAAATGTTGTTTGGACTTTACCTATATGTGAACAAATATGTTATTTATATTTTTCATGCAAAAACTACACAATTTGTTGAAGCTTCATGTATTAAATATAGTGAACAATGATGCCCATGGGATAAATACACTTTAAGAGCAAAAACAAACAAAATGATTCCTATTGCCATTTCTGAAAAACAGCCACAAAAATATTCAAATATTTCTACTTGCTCAAAGTTCTTGACACCTACAAAAACATCTTTCACTAATTCACACTCTTCATTAGACATAAATTGGGAAGTTCAAATTTTTATTTCAGGTAATTCTGATGAATTCCTCCTCTTAAATTTCACACCTATTTAAACATACCCCAAGGCAAAATATGATCCTTATTAATGCTTGAAATGAATTTCAATATCAACAAATTATTCAAATGTTGAGGGGGAAAAGGTTTCTGACAAATTATCTTGGCTAATTTCAATACACTAAATTATTTAAATGTCTGAGGGGCAAAAAGTGCCCAACAAATTATCTTTGTGTTCATGCTTATTGGCTAATCTTGTTAAATACAGAAATGATGGAAGTAACTTTATGAATAAAAAACAAAACAAATTTCATCCAGTACTGGGTTGATTGCTCTTGGCACTTTTGTACTACTGAGTGTAATTTTCAATTTGGTTATTTTCAACTTAAATCCATGACTTTCAATTCATGAATCTTTCTTAAAGAAACCAAAGATCTTGTTAAGGCATCTGTTTGTCCTCAAGGTTAGAAATTTGCATTTCAATAAGAGAACAATATAACATATAAACTAACTTGCAATTCCAGTCAAACTGCAAACAGCAAAGAACCAGATCTGCCATAGCATAATGTGCCTGTAGATTAGGAGCTATGCTGTTTGTTCTGCTAATTTCTCCTAACTGAATAGATGCAGATCTGCAGGTGCATTATGTGCATGTGTATCTGGGTCTGTGTAGTTTGCAGTCGGACTCATGTTATAAGCGAGTATATACAGTATGTAGTTTTCAGCTTCTTCATCACAACATGTGCAGCTAGAATACATCTGACCAAGCCTTTGTAGTAAGCATTCAAGTTGCATCATTTGAAAACCAGAAATTATTAGCTGATAAAACCAGGAAGAAATTGATCATGTATTCTTGTGGTGTGACAATATTTCTAAGTAATTATTAGAACTGAGTTTCATATTTCACAAGATGCATGAAGCCTGAAAAGTGATTACATGCTATGCATGAAAGTCCTTCACTTCCCAGTGGTCGTTCATGCACTGTATATACTTGCTGATAAGTCGCTCCCACAATAAACTACACACTCAGATCTGCAATAATATAATGCACCTACAGTTCTGGGTCTATGCAGTTTGTTAGGAGTAATAAGTAGAATAAACATCAGAGACCCTGATCTGCCAGTGCACTGTGTGATGGCAGATTAGGGTCTATGTTATTTGCAGTTTGACTTCATTTATAAGTATATATGGTTATTAAATAAAGAAACAACCCCATATGTGTGTGAATAACAAACACTATATTGTAAAAAAGGTAGACCCAGTTCTTCTACAGTATAATGCACCAAAGGATCAGGATCAATTGAATATACTCGTGTACAAGACTTTGTAAGAACTAAACTTCTGAACGAACAGCATAGACCCTGATCTGCCAGTAAATAATTGATATGAGATCAGGACCTTTGTTATCTGCAGTTGTATCCAGCTCATATACAGGTACGGATGATGCCATTGTTTGTCTGATTTCAAACAAAGAGAACAGACCAATATCTGCTGGTCCATCATGTAACAAAAGATTCATCTCTATAATGTTCACCAAGTAGAATATGTTAACACAAGTAAATATGACAAGTAAATATGGCATTTCATTGTTATCTGAAAAGATCACATGGTAATTAAGGCAAATGGCAACTTCTGTGACTGCAACTTATGTGATGTGAACAAGCAAAAGAGTACAGATTCATTCTCTGTCTAGGCAGGATATGCATATAGTCCTTTTCAAACAAAGCTTAAAAAAACTGTTGCTCATTTCATAAGCATTACCCTAATTTCTTGGGTTTTATGTTGAATGACTAAACTGAGAAGGACTGGAGTTTGATTCAAGTAATCTCATTTTCTATCTTTCTCAATCAGCATAAATGCATGTTAGAAAAGTCTTTTTGAGACCTTGCCTCAATCAGTGGTACACTGCCAAAAGTAACAGTAACTGGTCATGATGTACATGATGAATCATTCATTGTCCCACTCTACAGATCAGTATGCAGAACTGTAGTGAACTGTAAAACATGGCAACATCACTGAGTGAATCTTGTTGCAGAAAGCATTAAAATTAACAAGTACCATTGACATATAGATATGGCTAGGTCCACAATAAATCACTAGCCTTCCATGGTGTAATCTCTGATTTGGGGCATGATTCATTTGTAATTAGAATCCATTTAGATAATGGTCAGACAGATGGAGAGGCCAGGTGAACTGGCAGGTTAAGTAGAGGAAAAATGACAAAGTGGAGACATGCCAGAGACAATTTTTTGCCATTTGAAATAAGTGTCATAAAATGCAATTTTCCAGTGATAGCTATTAAGAAAGTGCAAAAATATAAGTCATTACTAAAACTTGGATAGGCATGGGTTAATTGTTTGGTTCTCAGATAAAGTTAATCCTGACTGGCTAAGCTAAATGGGGGGTGTCCCATTGACATTCAATGTTTTAAATAATTTCCCTCATAAAATTAGTCTAAATTTCTGTGGGAAGCCAAGAAACTGACCCCAAGATTAGTAGGAAGTACCTTTTTACTAAAACTATTCCAGGGATGGGTGTCAGAAAGTTGTGGAAAATGGAACTTAAAGGAACAAACAGTTTTTGCTGCATAGGAAAAGTGAGTCTTGGAAAGCACTAAGTTTGTCTCAATCACATACAATTTATTCATTAATATAAGTTTGTTCTTATTTGTTGGAATTGGTTTGTTTTAATTCATACAACAATTTTCCATGAGTTTTGGTTTTCACTGTTTGCATTCATTTGTCTTGAATGTTATATGTTGTTGTTGTAGGGTTTAACGCCATTTTTCAG
>QKMX01367273.1:22434-38700 GCA_003401595.1 Venustaconcha ellipsiformis | reverse complement strand
GTAAGCCTATGGTCTTTCTGCCAACCAGACTAGAGAACACCCCCCCACCCCCATGATCATGCCCTATGACATCACTGTGATATTCACTATAAATTGTTGTTGCAGGCTTAATGCCATTTTTTCAGCACACAATAGGCTCTATACAGCAGTCAGGAAAAGTGGTGGAGGAAAAACCCAAGGATGAACCACCAACCCACTTGAAGCCACATGCAAGCCTTCTCACATGCACACACTGTTAGAGTCCAAGACTCAAAAACAGGCGGACAAAGATGAGATAGCAATAACTTGTAAAGATGAGTGCTTTATTCCACCCAGTGCCCCTAAATTAGAAACAAAAATTTTCCAATAAAATGTAATACTAATAAACACAAATGTAAAGATAAATTTTGGGGAAAATTCTTTGTGTAGGGTGCACATAACACAATGGTCACAAATACCCAAATTATATGTGGCAAGCATAGTTAACACTTGTTACAAATTTAAGTAGATCTCACTTGGTGATTCATTATCTGTACATCTGTGTACCATATCTCTGAGAATAGCATCTAATGAGAGCAGAGTTAAGGAAGGATGGAGTAAGATTCATCCATAGCATCAATTAGAATGGTACATCTCTCATATTTAATTATTTATATTGGATCATAAAAATAAAGCTATTGCCCCCAGGTCAATAAGCAACTGGCCTGAAGTCATAGTTAATAGAGAAAAGAAATATACAATATTGCCTAAGGGCAATTCATGAACAGATGCAAACTCAGTCAAGGTTTAGGCAGCAATGCTAACAGAAATTTTTAAACTTCTACAGTTTAAAATAATTAAAATGATTTTTTAAACAAATCAATTTAGAACTCAACATTTTCCCTTATCTGCACATTAGACATACAGCTGAGTTTTGGTAGGACATGTGATCCAAAGGTCACAGGTTCAATACCTGCAGAGGTCAGCTGCCTCTGTGTGTCCTTAGGAAAGGCATATAGCTCCCATTTCCTCAGTTGATAGAGTCAATAATGTGTTAAAAGTGCTGTTAAAATCAACCAACAACAGCTCAGGGCTATTCATATATACCATTATATACAAAGATCCTGATCTGACAGCAAAATAAACATGCAGAACAGTGTCTAAGATGTTTGTTCCATTGATTAATCAAAACAAACTGCACAGAACAAAATCTACTGGCACATTATGTGATGACAGATCAGGATCTGATAAGTGTGCAGTTGGACTAATCTTACAAGTGAGTATATATGGTAAAGAATTGGCAATGTACATGCCATACTTCACTCAACTTGCACTTGTTTCATTTGCTGTATGTCTTTTATCTCTGGCTATGACAGGCTTCAGTTTTCAAAGCATATGCCATCTCAAACCTTAAAATTGCATTGATAATATTTTGTACTACTACATACACAGAACACATTTTACAAATCAACAAAACATACTGTACCACAAGGGCATGCATAATGCATATAATGACAAGACATACTATACCACAAGGGTATGCATATTCATATTAGGACAAGATATACTGTACCACAAGGGTAAGCATATTAGAACAAGACATACTGTACCACAAGRGCATGCATATTAGGACAAGACATACAGTACCACAAGGGTATGCATATGCATATTAGGACAAGATATACTGTACCACAAGGGTATGCATATTAGGACAAGACATACTGTCATACTGTAACACAAGGGCATGCATATAAGGACAAGACATACTGTACCACAAGGGTAAGCATATTAGAACAAGACATACTGTACCACAAGGGCATGCATATTAGGACAAGACATACAGTACCACAAGGGTATGCATATGCATATTAGGACAATATATACTGTACTGTACCACAAGGGTATGCATATTAGGACAAGACATACTGTTCCACAAGGGTATGTATATTAGGACAAGACATACTGTACCACAAGGGTATGCATATTAGGACAAGACATACTGTACCACAAGAATATGCATATTAAGTTGACTGTGTAAGTTCTTAAAAGAGTGCTTTGCAAGTATACATGTTTGTGCTGTAAATGTTTAAAGTTACTGTCTGACATTATTACAATATTCTTTTAATACGTCATTAGCATCTTTTCAATTGCTCAATATTATGCCTTCATCAATCACAATATACAAGTAAATAATATTAATCATGTGGGGAGAATTTGAAATAAGCTCATGATTGTTGCTTAATCTTTTATCTCTATGGTTGAATTTTGACTGTACTGTTTAAATAAAACTTTCTGTAAAATAAAATGTTCATCATGAAAGGTTCTGTTAACAAAGATATTTGCTTAATGGTAAATACTAAAGTTTAAAATATGTTTGTGAGCATTATCAATAAATCAGCTTGTTGTGTAATGTGCAACACAACCAAGAAGCTTTGACCATTTTCTAGGGATACCACATGGATGCAACAGTCATCCTTAGTAAAAGAAAAGAAATTCATGTAATAGAAAAATTCTATGAAAGCTCAGATGTAGAAATATATAATTTAATCTGAACTAGTAGTTCCTATCACACTAACAGCAATGTGCATGTTCATTTACACTCTTACTGATTTTAGAAGGATTTATAAGCAGTACACTAGACTACTGTATGTACTTACTGATAAGGTGAGTCCAATTGCAAATTGCACACTCAGATCTGCTGTTGCATAATGCAGTGGCAGATCTGGGTATGTGCATTTGGTAGGAGTAAACAGTGGATAAAACAACATAAATCCTGATCTGCAGGCACATTATGCTAATGCAGATCAGGATCTTTGATGTTTGACTCAAATTATAAGTGAGTACATATGGTAAGACAAGTGCAGTCTGACACTAGGCACTTTCTTAAAGGGTAAGGTGTGCTATTCAAGAAGACTTTGAGCTGCAATGTAAAAATCCACTCAGGGGCTAACAACTGTTTGAAAGTCAAATTATGTGGTTTTACAATGTCTACACATAGAATTATGCAATATTTAAATGCTCTTTAATGTACAGCTTAGAACAAATATTTAATCCTGGTGTTATTATTACCACAACAACAACAAAGAAACTGTGTCAACTAAAGCTGAATTTAAATATTTGTCTTGGTTTGGTTTTGTTGAGTTCAACACCATTTTTCAGCACATGACCAACTGACTATACATGGCAGCCAGTAATTATTTAAGACTTAAGGAAGAACCACCAACCTACAGAAAGCTACAGAAAAGCATTCCTATATATCCACATTGGTTGTGCCTACACTCAAACCGAAAAAGACAGAAGATGTGCAAGTGATCTGTAATGGCAAGCATGTTAGCCCATTCTGCCACTCATGTCCCCTAATTTAAACATGTATGAAAAGGGTTTAACAGCACAGCAGCACTATTCTGACTATATAATGCCCAATAAAAGATAGAAGAATGGTAAAGGTAAAACAATTGCTAAAATCATCTGGATGAGAAACCCCTGAATGTAAAAATAAATGCTACCAGCATTGCCCCTAGCCAGTTTTAGGAGGGTACTGTGCCCTGTCCTCTCTGTCATGCATCCAGTACTAATATTAGTTCTTTGACCTACATTAAGATAAATAATATGATCCTACATCTATCAATGGTGCAGCTTGGCATAAATCACACCCAGGTGTTTTGGAAAAACTGTCTTGCTCATAACAATGCATAGTATTACAGACAGAAGTATCTAAAAGAAAGGACAATTCTTATGAAATATTACTTTTTTTTTCCCCAAAGGATTTGTTACCATTTTTAAAATGGCATCTGTTTGGATGAACAAAACACAAAAACACGATAAAATTCCATGTAATATTACATGGTAGATGGTAACAATCTATATATGCATTCTGACCATTAACTAGCCTGTTTTTCAGTTGCAATGCATCAGAAATGTTATCTTAAATTAACCTTTCTGGTAAATTGGGTGCCATCTTGAGAAACTTTAAAATACTGTGAAAGTCAGTCTGCTTTGTGGTCAGCCATAAGATTAAAGACTAAAGGTAAAAATATAATTGTTTTTGAAAAGAATATGTAATCAAAAATGAAAGCAAAAATTGTTGAATCAGACAAACCTGCATATTTTATTGTTTTGTTTATAATAATGTTTTAATACGTGTATTTTTAAAATATGCAAAACAGTTTCATTTGAGCATATAGTAACATTCTGTCATCACATTACCTCTAGTGCAAGAATAATAAACCGTTTACAATGACACAACTGATTAATAAAATCCATGCAGTAGAAAGAAGTTCCAGACATTTGCAAAGATGGCAATCAAAAACAATAAAAAATATTAAAAAAATAAAATAGACCTATACAGTTGAGTGCTCCTAGCTTGGTCTTTGTCACATATGAAAAATGATGGAGCATACAAATTTCACCCCAACAAGAAACCTGGTCTGCAGGCCAGACTAATGAGACTGGTGGACTATATGTGTATGTTTGACAAACCTGATTTAAATATAATCTGGAGTTGAACTCCTAAATAGTCACTTAATTCAAACTTCTGCTTTTCAAAAATTGTAATAAAATTTACAATTCTGCATGAAAATAAAATAAAAAGTTGCATCGCAATATCAACCATTCAAAATTATGAGCTAAGTTGCATTTTGCTACTAGATGGCACCACATTCTACCAAATGCCACATACTACTTTTAATGCGTAAAAGATGCTGCAGATGTGCTACAGTGTATACTCAGTCCAGTCGGTATTTACCCCATGCAAGCAGTGCCTATTTACTCCATGAAATCAGTGTCTATTTACCCAATGCAGTCAGTGTCTTAGAGACTAGGAGTGAAATGATACATCTTTCCCATGTATCAATGACTTATGTAGCCTATGCCATGATACATTATTGATACACTATCAACTTGATTGACAGACTGTCAGTGATAGGATGGTACCATTTTATTTATATGTGTTGACATAACTGTTATATTTCTTGTATGTATATTACAGGCAGAATAAGCCTGTCATCAGTTTATAAGCCATTTTCATTCTTGAAAAGATATAAAAAAAAATATTTCCATACAGAGTTAGATGTCAGTAATTCTTATTCAACTTTTTAGGCAATTTTATTTTGTTCCATAAAAATCAGATACAGAACTCCTTCTGTTCGGACACTACAACCTTAGTTTTACAATGCATGAATGCTATTAAACATTTTATTATCAATGCTATGTCTTCAATTAAATTTGGAAGGCATTATGGTGTCATCTTCAAAATAGAAGAAAAAGCGCAATTTCCTTGTAGAACAAGTCCAAGAATGGGAGCAGAGTTAACTACAACCGAATCCTTTACAAAGTACTTCCTGCAGATACAAAACTGCTAACAAAGATACATTTTCATTTCTGTGAATGAAAATATAAATTATTGATAACACCCACTCCCCTTCTACAAGTTAACAATAATCAAAGCAGTTTGGAAAATGCCCCATTGCCAATTCTGTGCTCATTTATTTTTCAGCACATCAGTTGCAGATAACATATATAAACATAAAAGGAGACATTCCAAACTTGTCCTTCATGAACAATTAAGTACTTTAAAGATCATTTAAGAGCCACTTTACAAGAAGTTTCTCTGTTACTTTGTATATATTTAGATTGAGTTTGGATGCCAATACTTCTGGTTTGTCACAAAGTGAGCAAGCTACATCTATTTCCAATTGATGGTTACTCTGGTCCTGAACAATAACTACCAATGAGAGTTGAATGTAACAAATTTCATTGTGTGACACACCTCAAGTATTTGATACAGACAGACAGGATTTGAAGCAACAGCTAACTTGTTTGTAAAAGTGCTTATTAAATGACCAGTAAAGTAAGCATACATATGTAACAAATCTGGAATGTCTCCTTTATGTTGATGCATGACATCAATTGCTGAGCTTACCTACTGGATAAAATAATCAGCATGGAATTGCAGGGGTGGGGGTATACAATTTCCTACTATGTGAGTTAGTAACTTTGTGTTAGCTAATTTATGAAGGGCTTGTGGATATTTTCTACTGAAATAAATAAATCCATGTGACTCCCATGGATGTCTCAGATGAATTCTCAAGTTAAAGTAATGTAAGGGGTAAGTATCATTTTGTATCAATTCATCACCGCTTGTAATCTGATTAAAATCAGATCTCCACTGTCTCAAATGAAGATCTGATTTTAATCAGATTGTCACCACTTCTACTGATACAGAATAAATAAGACTGATTAATCATCCCACCCAATATGATAGACCGGTGGGGTGATGGATGTTTTTTTTTTTTCAAACTGAAATTTGTTTCCTTTTAATTCAAGACAATTTATTTTTGAGTCAGAAATTGCTTTTAAGAAATCAGAAGCAAATCCTCCCCACCCTGACTAAATACTGGCCCCTAACAAGCTTAATAAATTCATATTGTCATACAATTTATCACTTTCAGACAGAAAATTTTCTTCAAACTTTTGGACCTCAAATAATTATTCAGACAAAAAACATTGTACATAAAATTGAAGCGTACTCCTGAAGCTGGGTAACCTTAAATGAAATTTCAACAAAATTTTTTAAAATCATGATTGTACTTTAGAAAGCAAATCCAGGTGGGAAAAATATTCTGTTTCACAGTCTATTATCACTTTGTGATTATACAGATGTATGAGTGGACAAAAGATATTCATTATTGTGTTGATAGCTAGTTTAATCTACACTGCAATCATGTTGATAGCTAGTTTAATCTACACTGCAATCAGAATCTGATTAAAATAAAACTCCATGCAATCTTTAAAGTAGAAATATTCACAATATTACATATAACAATCCAATTTGTATAGTCTACAAAGCAATCTACATAGTAATTTTTTCAAAGATAGATCATCTTTTTTGAGTTGAATGGATGACAGTAGTCTGCCATTTTACTTGTATAGTTTATGATCAATAGTCATGGAGAAACAAAATATCTCATGGATCATTATGAATATATAGATATTTTATCACAAATGCTGACTCCAATCATTTCAATGCTTTTCATGGTACTCTCAATAAAATATATGTCAAGTATTAACAAATCCACTAAACCCCCAATCCTGAAGGTGTCAATTACATTCACTTGCCCCACATTAGACTATCTAAACAAGAGAAACTTGTCAATGGCAATTATGGGGTATCTTCCCCAAAGATCTACCACAATCAAAGTGCTAACAAGAGTCTGTCAATGCAGACTGTGTGCATGACAACAGTATTTAAATGTTTAGAATTCACAGGACTATGTAACTGCAATTCAAGCATTAGGAAGTATTAATGCAATCAATGCAGGAGCCCTGGAAAGCATTTGTTCAATAATTTTATCTTTTCATGCATACAAGTGGTGTAATCAGTCAGGTAATGAAAACTGACAATTGCTTCACCATGTGGTGGCCCTGTAGGTGGTAGTTTTCTTTTCTTCTCATATCACAGGACACTATAAGAAGTCTGACTCCAACTCTATTCTGCCTTCTTTAGACAGCCAAACAGTCTGCTGCTCTGTTTACCCAACACATACATCTAGGTAATGGTTCTTTGAACTTAAAACCAGTCCACCTCATATGTTGACTGATTACAAAAGTGCAAATACAAATTGATCTTTCACTCCATCTCACAGGATAAAGGTGTAACTGTATCACATATATTATATACACAACTTCTTGCTATAATTAAAATGTAGTTATAAACACCAATGTCTCCTTTCTTCTGTCACTCTTACACACTAAACTTAAATAGGATAAAAAGCTCATTCTATTTATTTTTAATGTTCACTGAGAAAATATATCATAATATCTTGTTATACATCAGAATTTTAAAATCTGCATGGTCTTTACAACGATTCCTAGTGTCTTTATAGTTCTGTACAAAGTACAGTACAGAACCAAAGAACAAGATGCTCATCTGATCAAGAACTCAGATTTTCACTTTGTGTATTGTAGTCGTGGAAACTGTAAGTGTCCAGCAGCCAAGAACAAGCTGAGAAAATGTTAATTTGTCCTGAATTTTATATAAAATTAAAATTTGTGTGCAAATTTTAATACAGTACCACTGCAAGCTATGTGTGAGCAGTGCTTGCAAAGGGACCTGTCTTCAAAGGGATGCCAAATTTAAGAGGAAATGGGGAGCAAAAATCAGATAAGTTAGTTGGCATGAAACAAAACATTTGTTTTCCTTCATTTAAAAATTTATATGTGGTCATAACTTACATCATTTTTTCTGAGCTTTATATATCCTTATCAGTAAATATTTATAAGTATATACAATGTGAACACTGGGATATGGCTGGGTGTGTTAATTATCTGAGATTGGATGTCAGAATTAACATACACAACAATGAGCACTGGGCTAATGATGGGTATGTATACTCTCTGAGATGGGACATGTCAGAATTCATATATACAAGTATCAGTACTGGGATACAATGTATGTATACTCTCTGATATGGGTTATGTCAGAATTAACATACACTAGTGTGAACATGCAGTGGGATATGTCATGGTATGTAAACACAAGCATGACCAATAAATGTTCCCTGTTACTCAGTTCCATTGGTCAGGTAAATATTGTGATAAACCATCCCAAATTGTAAACACAAGGAACAAAAGCAAACACTTCTTTATGATACTAATTAGGCCCTGTAAGACCATGCTGTGTAACATTATTTCAAACACAAGCACAAGAAGCCACTAATACAAGCTGGAGGACCATGTTTGTACAATCTGGGTCCTATTCTAGGAAAGAAACAAAGTAAAATTGGGCTGATACAGATATAAGAGATGGAGTAAAATTGTAAACCCTGACTAACTTAGTAGGTCAATTTCTGGTTCCTCAAAATCTCACTCAACATTTTGCATTGTGCAACAACTATTGGCAATGCAAACTGTGGCTTAAGTCAAAGGTATGCTGTACATAATGAACTATTAAAAGGTCAATTCTTGGTGACCAAAAATAAGCCTTACCTTTCCATGAGAAAAATCCCTTTGTTGCTCAAGTTATTTTCTAAAACAAGAAAATATTTTTTTTTCTAAAATTAAACAGATTTTCTTATGTGAAGACAATAGTTTTCAAATATTAAAAAATATCAGAAATTTTAGCTTGACAGCTTTTTCATAAGGTGTTTTTGCTTGACAGCTTTTCATCTGAGATCAGTTTGGAGCCCTAAAGTAAGGACAGCAGGGTGCTTATCAAATATGGTAGGGTGCAGCCCCCTGCCATCTCACCATGGAAATGAATGCTACATAAGATTTATTCAATGGCTTCACTTCTAAGCACTGTAATGTAATCATTTTGACAGGTTCCCTTATCTTTCAGAGTGATCAACATCTAATCTCTTACAAGATGTTGCAGTTTGGACACTTTGAAAACAGTGTCAGATGTAGTATACTGGTTCAAAATTTTCAAGCTCAAATCTTCAATACAGTCTATTTTAGGATGTGCAAATTTTGATGTTATGCTAAATTCTTTATATTCATCATGGTCTATTACTGAGCTGAAAATTTTGGACAGATGCCATTGTCATATAGTAAGGATATAGTTAAGAAATAAATGTAAGGCTCTGAAAATATGATATGCAATACTTTTGTGCATTTGGTTGATTTTATTTAGAGATTAGGATGACATTTGTACATTTTAGCATAGATCCTAATTTGCACCAAAAATATCAAACAATTTTTAAAAGATAATACTGGCATGGTGAACATGTAAGAGAACTAACACATACAATTAGAAACCACCACCACCCTTTTTTTTTTTGCAGAGGACCTAAATATTCAAAACCTTGAGTAGAATATTTAATGTCCCACCACCCTCCAAATATGCTTCTCGCATGTTGATCATCCATCCCTGTTTGTCACCCTAACACTTTTTCCACTGATGTTAAAAATTACATTAAATATATATGTTTAGAAAAACACAACCAGCCTACCCTAATTTAAAAACCAGTGCAAATTATTTTTGGGTCTAATCATTTCTCTTTCACAAACAAATTGGTAAAGAACGAAAGTATACAATAAGCACCTTATTATAATTTATGTACAAAACAAGAAATCAAATGATTCATTATTCTTTACAATTCATCAAACCTGTATAGTCAACAAAGTTTTAAGTATTAAATATATATATATTTATAATTTCATTATGGGATTTGTTTATTTTCAAAACTTTTTCAATGAAATTGATTACTTCACCTGCAGAAAATTAATGATTATTCTTAATGTAGTATGAAGGTGTAAGTGTAAAATAAAATTATCACATATACTTGCTTATAAGACAAGTTCAACTGCAAACTGCAAAGACCCAATCTGCTGTCACATCATGGGTGGCAGAGCAGGATCTTTACTGTTTGCAATTTTTACTTTTGTCTCATTAGCAAGTATATATGGTAAAAAATATATTGTTTCATGAACAGTCCAGATTAAGAATGAAATCTTGTAGTGGCTGTTCTTTGTTATGGCATGTTTTCATTATACACACCATTAATTGTAAAATTCCAATTAAGAGGATTAAAGAAATAATATCTTAGCTACTAAAAGTGATAACCCAGACTGTAGCATACAACAACAATATATAAAAAGGCAATCTTTTTTAAAAGTGATTCATCATTCTGTATTAAAAACTGTAAAATTTTACAGTAAGGAATAGGATCAGGTTTGTCTATCACTGCTGCAGGGCAAGATTTATCTTAAGTCAACCAATTACAATACAGGCAAGATAAGACATTTTTAATCAGGGACTCAAGTGGGTACAATTAAACCTACTTCAGCCAAGTGTGTTCATTTTCACTGGTCCACAACAAATAGATTAACATTAATAAACAGCCAGACCCTGTTAATTGGGTTTCATATGGTGTGTTCACAGTAACTGTAATAGTGGGTTACCTAAGTACTTCTGATATTAGACTGACCAAGGTTTCACACCTTAGGCATTACAGGAATTTGCTTCAGGACATGAATGACACCTAATTAAATAGTTTTCTCACCTGATCTTATTCACATACCACAGTAGGTATTTAGTAAGGTTTCCATATCCTGAGATCAAAAATGCTGTATACATTTATCTGAGTATGCTAGACATTTTGACTTTTGTTTTTAATGTTGTGCCATTAAAACAGTATCATATAAAATTAACATAAAAGTTCTAAAAAGGTGGAAATAGCATGGCAACTGATGGGATACCAGGGGTATTTCTTTTGCAAAAATGATCATGCTAAGAAGGTTACAGACCAGTCTATGATAAGACAGACAAGTCTATGACTAGACCTGAGGAATGTCCACTCTATGTGGAAATATCTTTTAGCCACCATCTTTTTTTATAGACAGCACTGACTATATGCCAAGAAACAAATGAAAATATAACAGACATTTTTCACAATAAAAACTTGTCTTCTCAATAATTGATTAAAAACTAATAAGACAGTAGTTTTACATTCAAATTATAATTATGAGAAGTAAAATTTCTCCTTGCACAATTCCTTAAAATGAAAACAAATAACTTACCTTTTGTGCTTTGGCCATTTGTCCCAATGCTTGAACTTCATGACTAACATGCTGACCATCTTGATGGCAGGTGATACACATAGGCAATTTACATGATAGGCAGTACATACTCATGTGTTCATCCGTATGTTCCAGACATTTAGCCTCTTTACCTTTGTTTTTTGACCTCAAAATTGATTTTCCCTGAGCTGGGTCAACAAGGTTATGTTTTGCCAATGGCCCCCTTGATGGATGACAGCTGTCTCTACATGTGTCACAGTAAAACACTTCACATTGTTCACACATCACAGTTGCAATACTCGATTCATTTTCACATAGTTGACATTTTACAGATACATGAATTTGTTTATTTTCTCCATATTTATGAACAATTGTTTCCAGAACTTTATTTTTGGGTAATGATTGATAACCTTTTTCTCCAAGAAAATTAATCTTTTTACATACTGGACACCTTATTCCATACACATTTCCTTGTGAAGACTGAAAAAATATGTTATTAATACAGGGTGTACCCACATAACTATTGGGTCTACTGTTACACACCACCCCACTATCGGTTTCACTAACGATACTCAATTTGTCAATTTCTGGGCAATCACTAGAGTCTGAACTTCCCTCATCCGATTGAAGAATAAATTTATCCACAGTCTCCTGTAAATTGCAGGCACATCCTGAACATACATTATGTGAACAAGGAAGCAAAAGAGGGTTACAGTACAAGTGATTACAAGCGGGGCACCTAAGTTCCCCCTCCATAACGACACACCTCAATATTCACACTATGTACACTATTGAACGTTTGAAGAAAGCGGTAACATAAAGGCGTCCTATATACATGTTTGAACCTCTCGTGAGATCTCGTGTAATTTAAGATGGCGGTCTCCATTAGACTTATTAGACCCGCTTTTGAAAGAGCTTTCCTTCTCTCACGAGAAACGATACCAGCTACTTTATCAGCTTTAGAGTATAGACATTTATCGTCTAGGTTTGCATTTGCGTTTTATATTGTTTCATTTGGCCCAGAAAAAAAGGTCGAAAATTCGCCTACATATTGAACCGGTGTAAGCGAATTTTATATATTTGTAATAGAAGATCCTAGTGTGGTCGCAAATCTGAAAAGTAAAAAATGTGTAAAAAAAAATATTCTTTAATTACTACAAAAAATAATGAAATTTGTCAATATTTGCCATACTGTCTAGAATGCTTCCATAAAATCAATAATATTGATTTTTCATTGTGTTTCAAAGCTGACAAATTTTACATCTCGAGAAATACGGTTTAAGACGTTCTGTCAGTGTGTATTTTTATTTATTTGATTCAGAGTGCCAACTTAAAATTGGCAGACATCGAGCCTTAGGGAGGATCACTGATATTGATAAATAATATGGGATGTTCCACTAGAGGTTTTTGGATCCTGCCCCCATCCACCCTTTTTTAGATATGATTTGACACCTAATTATAGACATCCCTTTTGAAGTTGAATACCAGGTTTCGTGAAAGTGGAAACTGGGCTGACAAGAACAACTAGGAATGTTAATCAGGGTTAATTAGAATTCTTACCATAGACCCGTTGTCTAATTTAATAGATCTGTTTATTTGCCTTCAGTTTACCTGGTAAAATGTAGGGGTGAAACGATTCATGTATATCCTATATACATGTATTGATGCATTTATACTTTTCCTACACTGTTAAACATATCATATGCAAAAGGTGGCAAATCTGAACAAGGCAATATTTACCCAATGCAGGTTATTTTAATATTCAGCAGTCATTAATAATTAATAGTTTTGTACCTTTTTCTTTAAATTGAGAATTCATCTGAGACAGATGTTCCAACACGGGCTCAGGCACTCATTTTTGTCAGTAAAAATTAAAAACCTATTGACAACATTCACTCACTTTCTACAAATTGACACAAGGTGACATGGTTGTTAATGCCAACTCCAATTCCATGCTCATTATCCAAACTGCACATTCATCATCAAGGAGACATTCCAGATGTGTTCCTATGTATAATGAAKTACTTTACTCATCATTTAATAACCACTTTTGCACAAAGTTACTCACTCTGTTGATTTGTATATTGACTATTGACGGCCACACTTAAGATATGTCACACAGTGACATATATTACATTAAATTCTGATTGGTGGTTATTGTTTGTTCCCAGGATGACATTTGGTAAGTACAGGAAAAACAACAGAAAAACTGAACACAAAAGTGGTTTTTAAATTAACTGTAAAGTACATAAATCAAAAATGGGGAGTAAATTCGGAATCAGTCTTTTTATGTTGAGATATTTAATCAGGACTGAACATGCCAATGTGATAAATAAAATTAGCATGGAATAGTTGAAGGGGCAAATTTCAGATTGCATGAGTTGGCATTTTGCATAGATGTTTCAATCTTTTTTGTTTGGGAATGGGTTGTCACTAACAGAAACAAGTGCATGTAGCAACGGCAGTTGTTTTGCTTGCAGGAATAATAGTGTCATTGATTTTGTTCAAATTAATTCCTCCTCCCAATCCCTGATTGTTCTTGATAGGATTTTTGTTGCACAAGGAAACTGCAGCATTTATTCTCATTTGAAGATAACCCCCTATTGTCTTCCAAATTTAAACAAAAACATAAAATTGGTAATAAGGTGTTTTTCTTCATGCAGTGCAAACAGCGAATATAGTGGTCAAGATGAGTTATGCATCTGATTAAATGGGACAGCCTGCATTAACCTAAAAGGTTGAATTTAAATCTCTGACAACTAGCAGGAACTCTGAAAGTATTCTTGTTTTCTTGTTATCAATGAAAATGGCATATAAATAGATGCTAAATCAATGTTTATCTGTAATCTGCATACTGGTGAAACAAAGCCAGTATGTCAACAGACAGAAAAGGTCACCACCCACCACTAACATTTATTGTTGGCCATTTGTGTTAAACACTGGAACCCATTAACAATCAAGATTTTTTTAAAAATTACAGTTCCATGTTTGAATTCTCAACTGCCTTAACATCCTTACTGCCATTTACATATTGAGTGCAGTAACGATATTTGTAATGAAGAATGCTATCAGTATCTACTGCAGTGACTATAACCACCCTCTGTGAGCTTTTAAAGGCAGAACATATACCACCAATTATATAGTGACTGCCACCCCATGGAAACCTTATACATGTATATAGAGAAACTGCTAGGTTTAATGTCAAGGTAAAATCATTGTTAATGTATCATTTACTGGTATTTTCTTATTTATAAATTTATAAATTAATGCAAAACTGCAGCATGAGTGCCACTACTGAGTATAGTGGATATATAGTAGGGGAATTTACAAAGACAGCAACGAATGAAGCATTGCTTATTTGAAAAGTTTTGCTTGTGGCATAAGTGAATAAGTGAGCCTGTTGTGCAAAATATATATATACTGAATTCATATGTTTTACTGTGATGTACATGTATTAGGAACTATTAGTCTTCTCTCCTTATCAATCATTTTATTGTTCTGAAATTTGTATTCACTGCTCAAGTATTCTACAGTAAATCTGAAAAACTTGAGATTTGGAAGCAAAGGTTTTTCAACTGGTCCATTATGCAAAAGATTTGCATTTCCCAAAGACCATGTTTTGTGAGCTACTTTGTGTGACTTGTGTCATGTATATTATAATGTATATTAAATTTAGTGGGACATATTCCACAATTTTAAAATTCTGATTACTAGGTTAAAGTCAAAGAAATGTCTCAAAACCAGTCTGTTCATGGTGCAAGCAAAATCACTGACAATTTTGTCAATTTTTAAACCCTTTCAGACTTCGTGCCATCAGTGTTTTATTTTAAAGTATAAAAGCTCTAGAGCTTTCTTAAATATAGATACAGATTTTAATAATTTTAGTAGATGATTGTAGATTCCTAGCAAATATAATTAAAAGACTTGCTGTTTTCAGTTGTTAGTTTTCCCTATAACTCATTCTATTATAGATAACAATTTTTCAATCAAATACTTTTTTTCAGCCAGAAGGCGAAAAATTATGATGTAGTCATTGTTGGAGGTGGTATTGTTGGCTTTGCAACAGCAAGAGAGTTGATTCTTCGCCATCCGTCAGTAACCTTTGCAGTTGTGGATAAGGAAAAGGAAATTGGTATGTCTTGACAGAGATAGACTGTTTCGAAAAATGACGATGATGATGCATCCTATAAGTTGTACAGACTGTTAAATTCAATTGAAATGAATACTGAAAGTAATAGCATAGATTTTATTTTATACATGTAGTTCTAAGGAGAGGTGGTTCTTCTTTGTAAACAACCATAATTTTTTTTTCATGATAATTTTTTTTGTCATGACAAATATTTACTTTTCACAATTTACTTTGGTGAAATTTTGCATTAAGCTTATGATCATGCTCATAGTAGATGCTTGCCATCATAGCTAGAATCACAAAACTTAATATGTTGATAAGTACTTCACCCTCATAGAAAATGTTTTCTGACCTATGTCATGATTCAATGACTTTGTTGACATTCTGTATTGAAAGTTCATTTACTGAGTACTGTTGGTATCAGAATAATGAAACTTGATAATTGGATTATTCTTTATTAGTACTACACCGATTATAAATAAGGACACAGTGACCTACATTTTATTCTTTAGCATCACAGGTTCAATATGCTTGCATTTTGCTTATGACATACAATTTTCCATGTAGACTACATAGGCCCCTTTTGATAAATAGGAATAACTATGTTTATTCAGTGGTAAACTTTCCATTTTACTGACATTACATTGTGTTATACAACT
>QKMX01367259.1:56766-78947 GCA_003401595.1 Venustaconcha ellipsiformis | reverse complement strand
TCATATTTTCCCATACAAATGCAGTAACATATAAATACTCCAGTTTTCTGTTGAATATATTACAATCAATATTTTATTTATTTTAGTTGAAAATGAGGACTGGTCGTGTAGATCCCTCTCATTTAGGAAAAAGAAAGAAATCCCCAAAGCTTAAACAAAAAAAAGTCAATCCTCCATCCAATCTTCCCTCTAACCTCAAGTCAACAACTACCATGGAGTCAAACCTACCAGAAGAGGACAAGAATGTCCTTGGGACTAATGAAGGTGCTGAAGTTTCTGACGGTCGCCAAGATTCAGATCCTTGCATTATCATAGTTGAGGGTGGAAAAAATGAGGAAGACAGTTTTGTGGATAATGGTATAGCTTATGTCAGTGCTAGTCGTGAGAGTATTGCTACAACCCCAGTTGAAGGAGGTGGTGTCATTGATATTACAAAAGGGTTTGAGGTGAGAATATTTGCAAACAATTTTCTTTATTCTTTTTAGGGCTATGTCATAGTTAAAAAGGGGATAAAAAGCATATTTTTAAAAAAAATTCCAAAAGTCACTTGATTTTAATTGGTCAACTTAAAATATCCAGATTTAGAAATATTCCTCAATTAAACTACGTTCAGAAAATTATTGAATGTAAAGTTTTGTCAAATTTTAGTAAGTAAAATTTCTGATATAAAACATTAAAATACATGTATTAAACACATCTTATTTGTTATTTGGATTATTAAAAGTTAATTGGTAGTTTATATTATGATTTTAAATATGACTATTTATTTTGGATAGAAAACACAACAGAGTTTGTGTAAAGACGAGTGGAGTTATATTTTATTTTGATTTTATTGATGCCACTCTTCATTTAGCTAGACCAAGTGATCTAAAGCACTCACCATTACAGACCACTTCCATCTCACCACTACTTGCATGGGTTCGAGTCTTGGATTCGGCCAATGTGGGTATATGAGAAGGCTTGCTGGTAGTTTCTCATGGGTCATTGGTTCTTTCCAGGTTTTTCCGGGGTTCTTCCTCTGCCAATAATACTGGTCGCCATGTATAGCCTATCCTGTCCTGAAAAATGTTAAACCCTACAACAGCAACAATTTCATTCAGCAGTTATGACTGTTAATCACAATGTATAATAATGTACTTCCAGGACTTAAATTGTAAACAGTGCTATAATTTTATATAGATTCAAATCTGGGCACTCTGTTTGCATGTACTTTATTATTTATTTATTCTAGCACAATCACTGTTAAAAAGAAATGTCAATTTATCTTGTTCCTTATGTTAATCTGAAATATATGCAATTATCCAACAGATGTAATTGACAGTTTACTATCAGTAAACTAATTCTACTTATATCATATCCACACATTTAGTCTTTTTGCTATTTTAAATTGAAATGTGTGCAAAAAAGAAATAGGCTTTTGATGATTATAACTTGTCCTTCATGACTCCTATTAGTTATATTGCAGTTGTTTTTAATTATCATTTTATAGTGTATTGAAAAGTTGTTATAAGAGTATGAGAATTGTGTAAGTGAAAATTTGTTATGTAATTATTTTCTTGTTTTTCATTGAGAAGTTGGTTTTCCTTGTTTGCAGAAGAGTTGTACTTTTATTCTTTGATGTATAAAAAAGTTCTCAATATGGCTTAAGGATGTACAGCCAACAAATTTGATTATTAGTAAACTTAGGCTCGATTATAATAACTGTGTCACAGGTTTTATTGGAATAAAAGGGCTCTTTAATCATGTAGTTAATTTAGTTAATTTTTCATCAAATTAAGGTCTATTCATTTCTAACGGATAGGAATGATGTGTACTTTTTATTTTGAATGAAGAAATTGTTGCAAGTCAAAAGTATTTGTTTTAGGAAAGAACTCATCATTAATCACAAAGCTGTGTTTGCATTATTTAATTTTATTGCCCGACTGTCATGGCTTTTGCAAAATGTATGAAGGAATTTTGTCTCATTTGAACTAGAGTCCCACAAAGTGTGAAGAAGATACTTTAGAACAGGATTGTCAAGGGGGACAACTCCAGCCGAGTGCTTCTCAAACTGACCTGTCTGAGGGATATCGTTCATCATCAGAGCACCTTTCATTGACCATTCCTAATTATGACATCAACACACATTCAGGCAGTGAACTTGAGATGAACACTGAGGTTGACTCACAGAACCCTCCAGGAGCACCTGTTGAAGCTCATGAGGTTATCCATGTTCCTACATCACCAGAAAATTTTGTAAATCAGCAGGGGGTCAAATTCATACCCCACCCACATCATAGAGACGGTAATAGTTTACTCTTTTTTTTTTTATCATAAGTTATTTCATGAGAGTTTTATATATATTGAACCCACAAATATTTATGCATAATAATTTGACTGGTCATTGTTTCATATTTTCTTTAGGCTCCTGCCAACTCTTAAATCAATGGGTACATATTGTTGTCCATGTCCATCTGCTCTATTATATTGCATCCATCATGAGTTTTGTACTTGGTAACTTTTGTTTAATGACAACTGCATTATACTTTAGTGCTCTTGTGACTGTAGATTACTACGATCTGCCATCTTTGTGAAAGTATCGAATCTACATACTTTTTCATCCATGATGCACCACTCTGATGTGAAGCTAACAACCAATCATGACATGAAAGTACATTTTAGATTTGATGTTTTTAACATCATAAAATATACACATATAGAACACTCAGAAATTTATACAAAGATGAAAATTTATACCAAGATGAAAAACTTGTACTTGGTCATAAATGCATTCAGATACTATACATTAAATATATGCTCCAATTATTTTGGAAAAATGTTTTTTTACAGGGAGTGGCCCACTAATACCCTACAATCTTCCATGTGTACGAGAACTGTTCCGCTTCTTGATATCACTGACCAATCTGCTTGATCGCCACAACACTGATGTGATGATCCATATGGGTCTTAGCCTGCTTACAGTTGCTTTGGAGACTGGTGCTGACTATATCAGTCAGTACAACTCTTTGCTCTGTCTTGTCAAGGATGAGATGTGCAGGAACTTGTTTATGGTAAGAAGAAATTGTTCTTAGTCTGAGTGTATAGTATAGAGAAATGGAACATCAGTTGGTCCATGAATTACTTGATAATGTGTGATGACAACATGTATATACATACATGCTAGGCATAATCAAGTCTTCCAAATGACTTTTTTTATATAGAAGGCACTTCTTAAAATTCAGCATTCATTCATTAAAAGATATCTATCGTAAGAGACTTAATTTTCACTATTCCAGAAGTTGTTTAAATAAGTTTGTAAATTTTGTGATCTTAATTTTCTGTCAAGAAATCTGATAACAAATGAGATTATTAGATAAATGCATACAAGATTTACACATGTGGGGGGCCATTCTGCTTCATAAACATTCCTTGTAAATGAAATAAATGAATATATAAATTCAGTTCATTAACATTTAACTTATTCTTGTTGATAATCTAGTAGTAATAACACATAAAATATAGCTAAGCATGACTTTAGAGATCAACCCTTATATCAATAAAATAATATCACATGATATGCCACAATCGATCCATACCTTAAGAAGTTTAATGATTTAATGATGGTGATCTCGTAACAAAAAGCACTATTCAGAAATGATTATAGCTGTAAGTACAAACACTTTTCCTAATTACAGTGCATTACAAAGAATTATAGTAAGTAGACCTCATTTCAAGGTAAAAATTTTGTAATTAGAGTTTATTTACAGAAGTTCTAAATATGATTTGATCCACCCACTTAGTTAAAAGCAATGCACAGGAACTACACAGGATAGTATAATCATTTTTTGGATCATACCCACTATATAACAAAGGCAAGGATGGACTTTGGCTGTCTTTGCTTCTCTGTGTTCAAATGGGCAGATACTTTTACTTACAAAGTTTTCACATTTTTGGGAAGAATATTTGAATAAATCCAAGGTAAAATTTTTACTATAATGGCTCATTTAATTGGCAGTTATGCAAAATGCAATTGAAAATGATTTGTTGTTGTGAACAGAGCAAGGAGAATGGAATGGACTTTTAAGTGTTTTGGTGTTAGTAAACAGTTAGTATAATTTTTAATGATAATTCCACTCTGAAATATAAGCCACATGAGCAACTTTTAATAATGTGAAAAAAAAACAGATTTGCTGTGCAATAGTAATTTCACAAATAGGCCTGGACAATCTTACTCTTGGTTGTAAGACTTAATGGCCAATATGTGATAGATGCACTTTTTAGAAAAGCCAATTCATATTTAGTGCAGCAATTAGAAACAATCAATTCTTAATGTGTCAAAGTGCAGTATATTAATCACAGTTCATAATATTTGTCTTATTATTGACTAACCTAGAGTCACTGAAATAGCAAACTGTCACCATTACTAATCAGATATCACTAAGGGAAACCATTCATTAGGGCATGCTTGATGATCCTGTCACCTGGTAAAAAGTAAGCAGTGTTGCATTTCCTGAATATTGAAGAAAATGTATTTAGACTTAAGTTTATACAATTGTGTTGAAGAATGCATGTGACCCAGGCTGATATTTTAGTTAAGAGTCAAGTTTTCTGTTTGCAGCCTTGGGTATAAAATAAAATACAACCACACAGATTGCTAAGTATTTCCTTTGATGCTTATTATTTTTTTTACATTTAAAAAATTAAATTTGTGTCATCCTTTTCTATAAGATATTTTTTGTGACATCTGTTCATGATATTCAATCCAGTTTCTGCTGGATCACACATTTAGGTTGACTGCATTCAAAATGTCCTTTGACTTTAACATTGAATGTTGCCATATATATTTCTTGGGGAGCATAAAATAATGACATTTCAAAAGAATATGGATGTATGAAGATCAAAATAAGTGAATAATCACCATTTAAAGGTACTTGTAATCAGAATTTAAAAAAAATTAAACCCATTATTGAAATAGTACTGAACACCTAAATGATCTGTATGGATTTATACTACACAAGAGTGTTTGAATTGAATTACAATAAACCAGTGTCTCACTATTTCTTTGGGTTTGGTTGTTGTAAATTGTAGCTATTATCTGTAGCTCGATTTCATATGTACAGTGTCTACTCTAACAGAAAATAAAATTGTATAGGATATATGAACACATGTGTTGATAGTTAATAGTAAAATTATTAGAAATATTTTTACAGGATTCTGCATTTTTCCTTTTGGGCAGATCGGTCAGGTGGTACCACATAAGAATTAAGTTAATATTTGTTGGATAAGTTAGATCACATTAATAGGTATTTTGAAATATTAGATTTAGTTGTGAGATCTATCTTGTAATGGTATATAGTCACATACAGTCATAATAGACTCATGAAGGTATATAAAACTTTCATTCTTTTGGACTTAACTTTTTCAGATTTTTTGAGATTCACTTTATAATACAAAAAGTTTCTCTCTCAAATTTTCATTTATAACTTTGATAATTAAATTATTTGTTAACTTCTACAAACCTTGCTGGCTTTGCTTCTTTTTGTAACTTAATTTATGACCATAGAATCATAACAGTGAAAGAAAATAAATGGTTTCTGCACACAATATATCTATATATATACTAGTAAATGTGCAGCAGGAAATAATGTGCAACTTATTGTAATCTTGTTTTCCTTGGATAAGATGTTGCTGCATGCTGAGCTTAGGGATAGATCAGTTAATGGTAGGCTTTAGGAAATAAGTTGACATGCACTGTATTTTCTGGATTGTAATAATATTAATATTATATAAAATAAAAATGCAAAATATAAAATACAGTAAGGTACATAATCAGCTGTTAACTTAGACTTAGTTGCTTCTGCACCGTTTGGCGCATTGGGCAGTGAGTGCTCTCCATTGAGGTCAATCTGTCGCAATGGTATCTGCATCATCCAATGATATGCCCAGTGCTGTCAGATCTTCTGTGAAGGTGCTTCACCATGTAGCTAAGGGGTGGTCTTGTTTCCGTCTTCCCTGCTGCGTCCACGAGATGGCATTTCTTGGATGCTGTGAGATTAGTTGCTGGAGTATGTGGCCTGCAAAATGCAGCTGGCGCTCTGTCACAATGTCATTGAGAGGGCAGGTGCTTGTTCGCAGGTAAATCTCTTCATTTGTGGTGCGATCCTTATATGAGATTTGCAAGATTCTATGCCACCATTGCTGTTGGGCGATGTAAAGTCTCCTTGCAATCATTGCAGATGTCTTCCACTTTCCACATGCATAGATTGCAGTTGGGATGACAATAGTGTTGAGTAGCCGGATTTTTGTTGCTACCCTAATTTGTGCGTTGGCCCAGAATGGTTGAAACCATTGAAAGTATGACCCTGCCTTTCCTATTCTACAAGCGACAATGTAGTATGCGTTGCCGTCATTAGCAGCACCCTAGCCAATGAATCAACTGTTAACTACTACTCATCTTTCTTTCTTTCTTTCTTTCTTTTTTTTATATAGATATTATAGATAGCCCTAACAATGAATTGACAGAACCAACTGTTACTTTGTTTATACATTTATTAAAATCTATTCTGTGAAATATAAATTAGTTTAACTGAATTGAAACCTAGTGGGTTTTCTCTTCTTGGATTAAATGAGCAACACAAACACAAAGTGATGAATGACAGGAATTTATAAAATGAATTACTAAATATATATATGAATATAAAACGAATACACTGAATCTCCCATTCCTATCATACGATTGATCCAATCACCCTACACACACTCATGAAATGAAAAAGCAAAAATAAAAAAATGATTCCTTTACCTCTAGCATAAAAAGGAGAGGTACAAATATACTATGTATGTTATGAGAACGAGATTTACGTAATCTCTTGTAATACATTAAATTTCAAATAAACTAGACACATAATCTTGTGTAATGCAAACAAACAACGAATAATGAGCAATACTCTCATGTAATGAAAACAATGTTTCAACTTAATATTGTGTCCAATTGACTCTACAGTCAGATGAACACACATATCACTGTAAACTTGAAAAGTCATTCAGTTCACAAACTGTTAATTTACAGTTTCACTAGATCCTTGGATTGGCCCACATTTATTGGCAGTTCATACCTTTCACGGATCCACCATATGTATTTATATGTATACATATACATATAGACAGCACACTGTAACACAGCTATGCTCAACCCTAGATAGCTACCATCAGCTTTTATCAGCTACATTAAAACAAATTATTTATAAAAATGGGTTCTGAATTAATTTTTTATTGTAATAGCAGCATATGCAACGTAAAAAAGCTTCATTACCGGATATGACATAAAACTGGAAAAAGGTTTCGTATATCAAATGAAATAAAAATTTAACACTTACAATTTTGGCCTGAGAACATAGTGGAGAACCTCCACTCCCTTGACAAAATCCAAATGACTTGTGTCTCAGTTAAAAAAATATCAAACTTAAATCCATAGGAATGAACAATAGTCATAGTCAAATGCTCATATATACCATGCTTTCTGTGACTTTCACCACATGTAATTTTAAAATTATTTACCTGGAGAAAATGATTCATCCCAGGTAACGTTGTGCGCGTGTACAACAAATAAAGGTGAAAAATAGATTTACGGCAAACCCAAGTTATTTATTGCCTTATTCTGTGACATTTAGTAGGAAAGTATTTACATTGGATTGCATTCTCACATTACAGATAATTCCATATTTCCATATGGAATTTGTTTGCACTATTAACTGTGGTTCCTGAACATATTTTTATTATCTTTTCAGATTTGTTATAGTTGGCTAATTAAGTTTTCTTTCTATTGCAGTTATTGCTGTCTGAGAGATTGTCATTGTTTGCAGCTTCTCTACGAGTTTGCTTCCTTTTATTTGAGTCACTTCGCAGTCATCTTAAACTTCAGTTAGAGGTATAGTATGGATTGTTTTTTTTTGCAGTCCATACATTGTAAATTAAACATTTTTTCATTGTGTATGAGGGTTTTGTTTTGCAACAAACCACAAATTTAAAGACCAGATTACTATGCTTCTTCTGTAGAAACAATTGGAACCCTTCCATTAATTTAATATTGTGGAAATGTTTATCACAAAATCATTAAATAAATGAATTTAGAGCATTTCACCAGAGACACATTAGAAATACAGTGTAACATATTCAAAGAGCAACCAAAACAATAGATGAATTTTGTCAGAAATTGGGGAGGGTTTTAGATGGTGAATAGAAAGTAATGATACAAATATATAGATCAGTAGAGATGACAAAAGCAGATTCTGGCTGCATATATGAGAGGTTATTGTATAAGAAACATGACCTTTAAACAAAGTTGCACTACAAAACACTTCTCATGTTGACAAGACAGGTGCAATACAAAAATATTGGTTTTGGCCTTTGATCATGAACTCATGAACTTGATATCAAGAATAGAATATTATAACTTGTCTCATTTACTTTCAAGATATAATTCTGTGCTAAGTTTGGTCTGATTCTTAATTATATTTTTACCAGAAGATCTTATGGGATAACCTGCTGTTTGTTATCCATCTGTTTTCCATTGTCTGTTATTATCCATTAGCACAAATTTGTTATCACTACATATCCTAAACTACTTGGAGTAGTGCAATGAAACTCTGCACACACTTTGATCCCAGGGTCTTTTTGGTCCTATAGTAATTTAGGCCTGTTTGGTACGACACTACTACAACAGCCATTTTAAGTTACTGCTACTTCTGAATGGCTGGTCATATTGACAATGTTACTCTGAAAGATTTCTTATGATGTCTAGTGGTCCTTGAGTGAAAATGGTACCAATATTACATCCAATATGGCTGCTGTGGTGGCCATCTGGAAAATCTTGTTACAGTTCCTTTTACGAAATAAATGGTTATATGAACATGAAGTTTCCACCACGAGGCATATTATGATCTTGTTGATTGTAAATGAAAATGGTGCATATCTGACAACTACTATAGCAGCAGTTTCCAAAGTCTTGTTATTGCTACTCCTCTTGAATCGAAAGGCATATTGTTATGGGGTTGTCACATCAAGAATATGGCTGTCTGAATGAATGGTCGTAGAGGGTTTTCCCTTCAAGACTTATTATAAGCTATAATGAAGAAGGTGCTGAATTGACACTCAGTATGTCTGCCAAAATGGCCAACTTGAAAATCTTGCTATTGCTACTTCATTGGAATTAATGGTATTATTATCATGGGGTTTTCACTGAAAGATTTCGTAAAATGTCATGTTGGTCCTAATGAAAATGATTCCAATCTGACATGAAATATATCCACCATAATGAATATTTTAAGTATCTTACTGCAACTTCTCTTGAGTGGATGGTCTTATTGACACTGAAGGACATCAATTATAGCTGCTTAGTCATGTAAATCATGTTAATACTGCTGTGCTGCTTTTGAGAAGAAGGTAATATGGACATTGGGTTTTCACCTAAAGTCTAATTATGATGACTGGTTGGTCCTAAATATAACAGTTGCTGATGGATGGTGGTCATCTTGAATACTTGTCATCACTACCCCTCTTCAAGAGATGGTTGGCTCAATATGGTATTTTGATTTAAATAGTTGTTGTTACATATTGTTGATGGTTTTAAATAGAAATGATACAGATGTTACCTTTCAAAGCTTGAACAGCTACCAAACTGATATCCATATCAACAGTTAAAAAAAGTAATTTCATGCAAGATATAGTTATTTATTTATTAAAATGGTGCAGATCTCACTTCCAATTGACTGCCATCTTGGCAATCCTGAAAACCTTTGTCTCTTTCACCGAAATGGATATCCTAATCAACATGGGGTTTTCACTTACCTATTATAGCAGTATATAGTTGGTTCAGAATAAAAATGATGCCCTTCTGACACAAACATGAACTGCTACTATTGTATTGATTTACCTTTACTGAGTATCTCAATCCAGTCAAATCTAATTATTCCCTTCTCTTATTGGTATTGGAGGGCCAGAATTGAAAAGAATATGATCCCAGTATGACTTCTTTGTCATAGCTAACATACAGAGTATGTTTATCTTTTTTTCTTGGATGATGTGCACTATATTGCTCATCCAGATTTGATGTCCGATTTGTTGTCTATGTACTGACCAAGTGTGGTATTTTGTGGAATGTCATCACTAGATGTCCCCTTCTAATTTGGGGAATGGGATTAGGTATATACCCCACCTCCACACCATTCAAATGCTACTGTTTATTTCCTTTGGGGATAAGCAGTGTACTCTAGGGAGTGGTGGAAGATTGACATCACACAATTCCTATGTTTCAGTTTAATCTCTACAAGATGTGTGGAGTTAACCTTTTCAGGAAGTAAGGCCTCTCTAGTGCCATCATGGATGTTCCTCTCTTTCAGGTAGGGTGGACATGACAGGTCGTGAATCTTTTCTGTCATCTCCAACCTGGTTCACAAAAAGGAGGGGAGCATCATTTACCCCCTAGGTGAAATAGAAAGGATCGGCAGAACCATTTACCTAAGGGGACTGCTTTTAAGTTTTGTCCCATCATCCCCCTATGAGCTGCTTTGGATGATGCCAACACCAATTTAGTGTCTCCCTTTTCAGAAAGAGATATTGGCAAGGACAGTTCTGTTTTATCTCCAGAGCAGGTTCATGGTGGCTTCAAATGAGTTTTTTGATGAATGGGTGGTGATAATTTCTCCCCCATCATCGGGGTCCCCTGCTTCTTTCTAATTGTCAGGACAGATGTTGGAGAAGTTTTAGTTATTTGATAAGATCAACAACATTTACTGCCTGCAGACTTGTGTCCTTAGACTTTCTAAGTGTGCTGAGGACAAAATGATTCTTAACAGTGTGTGGAGAGGCTTTCTGCAGTTGTATCTCATATAGATCTTCTGTTGCACTGACACACTAATGGTCTTGAGGGCTTAAAAAGAAGTTTTCCATGGGCTGACCATTCACCACTCAGTGGAAGGGGTGGTCTGTTCCCATTAATATCTTATGGTCACTGGTTTTTGCCTTTGGCTGTTGATTTCATTGCCTAGCTTGGCCCCTTAAGCCCCCACCTTAGACTTTGAGGTGTTATGGAAGGGAATAGAAGCTGGAGCCTAGGAGTATAGGCTTACCTCCATTGAAAGCTTTGGAGGCCTTGGACCTTATGGTTTGCTCTCTAGGGAAAATCACCTTAATGCCAATCTCTTTTTTTCCACAGCCTAATTCATTTTCTCAAAAGGAATCATTGTTCCGAGTATTGTTTCAGCACTAGCTAGAGGCTATAGTGAAGACAAAATGTCATGTACTCCACATGTCAGGAGAGCTCACCTCTGCATTAAATCTGCCTCAGAGATATCTAATTTCGTGTTGAACAACAGTAAGAAGCCTTTTATGGTTTGCACCCTTTGAGGTGAGGTGGAGACTTTTTTGAGACCTGGTGCCCTCTGATTTAAGACTTGCAACACAGGTCTGTAGCAGTGGCATCTGGGTCCATCAAAATGGGTCAAGAAGTATGACTACCCTCACTGGTCTTTGGGACCTTCACTCAAATTCTTCAAACATGCACCACTTCAATAGGTTCAAAAGCATCCTCATTTCAAAACTCCCTCCTGCCTGTCATTCACTTGGTTAGGGGTTCATGTAGGCTAAGGGAGAAAGTCATTGAACTCTTCCCCTTTCCCAGGGAGAGAGGTGGTTGGCTCTTGGGATTGCACCTATCTTGCAGTATCTTCCTCTCCCCAACCCTGAAGGTGCTTATCTTGTTCTTTTTTTTTTTCTTCTGCATTTTGGTTGGGCATCACAGATTATAAGTAGATCTATTCCACCTTAATGGATGGCTACCAGCTTCATTTTCAGTAACATGTCCCCTATCATAGACCCAATTTTGTTTCACAAGTCCAAAGTGGCTCAAGTACGGAAAAGGTTTTGCACCTTTCTGTAGAAGGATGCAGTCAAACAGGTGGAAAATAATTTTCTATACTGGAATCTTCATGTACAAAAAAGGCAGAAATTTTTGCTCATAATTGACCTTTACACCTTTCTTTAGGAAGAATGTTGCAAGATGGAGACTATTGTCTCAGTCAAGAGCACCAGGAAACCCTGTAACTTGACAGTTTCAATAAATTTTCAGGATTGCATACCTTCACATTTCCATCTTCCTGCCACAAAATAAATGCTTCTGGTTTTGTCTCAACTGATAGTTGCAGCCCACTTGAGGTCTTTAGTGATTCCCATCCTCCAGTATTTTGATGACCTGTTTATGCATAACATCCTTCAAGATTCTCTCTTGAAGAACTTGTCCCTTTGTTGGTGGAAAGTGACTCATTGACCTTAACCTCATCCCTTCTGAGTACTTATATTAATTTCCTCTCCAGCCTAGGGAGGTTCATATTCCTCTGAACATGATCAACTAAATCCTGTCCCTCGTAATAACTTTTGTAGCTAAGATCTCATTGCTGGCTCAAATCGACCTGTCTCTCATGGGAACTCTGAACTTGGCTGAGGACTTATTTCCCCATTGGGAGACTTTACTTGCACCTGCTCCATTCCTGCTTCTTGCAAACTGGAGATTGCACAAGGACCCTTTATCAGCTTGCATCCACCTAAAGTAGTGTCAGAATTGGGACAGGTTTTTGGCCAGAGTCCGAATTCACATCTCACGCACAATCAATCACCACTCCTCAACACACAACACATTAGATTCAGGATTGGGTTCTCACCTTGAACCAGAAGATGTATTTCTTCAGGGATTTTGGAAGAATCAGTCCCCCATATAAACAAACTGGAAATGCTGGCAGTGTCCCACCCCACATTGATATCCTGTACTCTAGGCCCAAGTCGAACGAGGAAGGTATTCCATATATTTTCTGTGACTTAGGAGTCAGGCTGGTATCATGTTCTTTGATTCTGGTCCTCCAATATTAATTGGAGAAGGAATAATTAGCTATGATTGGGGTTGGTTTTTAGCTCTATTTGTCAACGATCAGAAAGGCTCATGGGATGATCTGTTGTCTATCTTCCATCCATCCATCCATCCATTATCTGAATTGGCCCTTTATTAGCACAAGTTCGTTATCGCTACTCCCCTAAACTACTTGGAGGATTACATTGAAACTTTACACACACATTTGCCACATGGTCTAGTTGGTCCTAAATGAAAATGGTGCTGCTTGCACATCTAATATGGCATCCTGCAACCAACTACACCTCATGAATAGATGGTCATATCAAAATGGGGGTTTGACTGAAAGATTTATTATGATTTGTAGTTGGTCCTAACAAAAATGGTGTTGATCTGGTGTCTATATGGCTACCATGGCAGCTATTTTGAAAATCTTTTTACTATTCCTAACAAATGGACTGTCATATCAACATGGTGTTTTCACTAAACTACTTTTTTATGTCTGGTTGGTGCTAAAAATAAAACGATGCCAATCCGAGGTCCATTATGGCTGATACTGCAGCCATCTTGAAAATCTTATATCTAATCCTCCTGAATGGATGGTTATAACAGCATGTGGATTTTACTCAAAGACTAGTTGTGATTTCGAGCTCATCTTAAATAAAAATGATGCCACAGCCATCTTAAAGATCTAGTTAAGACAACTCTACTTGAACAGTAAAAGTCATATTGATGTGGGGTTTTCCCTGAAGACTTCTTATGGTGTCCAGTTGTTCTAAAATGAAAATGATGCCATCTTGTTTTAGTGAAAAGCCCATGTGGATGCAACCATCCTTTCAGGTAAGTTAGCCTTAAAATAGTTTTCAATGTAGTCACCAAAGCAGGCATATTTGGAAGTTTGATCGGCAGCATTTTAATATATTACCATCTAGATATTGCAACAAATATTTTTATGAAAACACTCTATTGATATGAACCTTTGGTTAGGAATTATAGTCATAGTGAGATTCTCATGATAACTGCTGTGGCAGCCATATTGGGAGGTCATATCTGCTCCATTTCCATTCAGGACATAATACATATCATAATAATTTGCTTAGTGAAAATCTGCAATATTAAATGTACTTGTGGTACCATTTTCATTTTGGACCAGGTACTGTAAAAAAAATGTATATTGGGACAATATTTGTTGAGACAGCATAAATTAATTTTTGAAGTAATTTTTTTTGTACACTGTATGTTCAGGGACACATGAGGTTTTTTTTAGTAATAAGATGTGAGACACCTAAATCATATGAAAATTACATGTCAAAAAATGCACTCCTACTGAAATTTTATTTTAAAAAAATATCAAACTGTAGTTGAGATAAAACTTGTTAATCCACTGCAGTGTCATCTCATCCTCCAACTGAACGTTTGATCTACTCTTACAGTGCATGAATATTTATTTCGCTTTCTCATGCCATGAAAAATTATCATTGGAGGCAACATATCTCATGAAGCAGAAACTGCAAGATCTAAAGTCAGATTATTTCAAATCTGCACCACTCATGCTAATTCTCACACTTTCAACACCATAGTAGCTGATCCAGTCCAATGGAAGGATTCAAACTCACTTGGATTGTGAGTCCAGCACTTAAATCTCTGAGCCACCATGTCTTGGTTCTATATTAGACATTTGCAACAATTTGCTGGAACTATTGCTACGGTCATAACAACTCTATTTATGCCTTTGATTGAAACTATCACATAATGTACCAGAATATATCACAGAAATACATGTTGTCTGAAATTTGTCATAGCTTAGAAACAGTTTATAGCACCATGCTGTGTGCTGTGAATCGTTTTGGGATAAGTTTCATCAAACATTAAAGTGGAATTATCTGAAAGCTTTATCCCATAATGAAATCTTAACACAGATAAAGACTATTCTGCAATTAATGTGATTAAAATAGTAACTGGTTATGTTTTTAAAAATGTTTTGATCATATTTTCATTTATTTCAAATCAGTATTTTTGGAACTGCATTTTGTATCCATACTGCATTGCATCGTACTGCACATCATGATAACCACTTGTTCACATACAGTGCTGTGTGCTAGTGAATACTCAGTTGCATCTTTTGATTTTGCAGGTTATTTGTTACAGTTTGCATTTCCTTTTTATTATCAAATAAAAAAATGTTTCAAGAGATGAATAACTATTCTCAGTGTCGTAATATAAAGTATGTCAGTGATGTCATCAGGATGTTACATTATAAAGAAAGCAACTGATGATGACATTCACTGACCTCATATAGAACTATAGATTGTGAAAGACTGGTACTTTTTTTCCAGACATATTATAGGAAACAAAATGGGTTCATGTTAGAAACATTACTAGAGATAAGCAAATGAGTGTTATAAGGAACATCCCTATATAGATCACTCATATCTCACCTCTGTCCATGAGGGTTTGTGTTGGCGCTTGGTCAAAATGGATTTTGAAAAACCTTGCCATTAAATTCCTTTGGGTTGGTGGTTCCTCCTGGGTTCTTCACCATGTATACCAAGTTCTGAAAAATTATATTAAGCCCACAAAAGAAAGTTGAAAGGAAAAGTGTGTCCTTTTTATTCTGGAGCAATACTACACTCCTAAATATGATGTGCAGTATTGCTCAAAAAAAAAAACTTAATATAAATGTAGTAATCTATAAAATCGTGCCAAAAGCTACCTGGAATGGTACCATATATGCCTGTTTATAAGTCAGATCCAACTGCAAACAGCATGGACCCAGGTCCAGTTGGGGATTTGTCCAGTAAATAAAATTGATTGCATGACTTTGATGGCTAGTGTGATACACAGTATGCCTAAAACTTCATTGTTGGATATTACGATCTAAATGCAAGTAAAATTTATGACAAAATTTCTTTTGTTTTCCTAGATGTACCTGACCAAATTGTCAGAATTGATTACATCAGACTCCCCTAAGGTTACCTACGAGACTAAGGAGATTGCCCTGGAGTCCATTGTACAGCTTTGGAGGATCCCTGGATTGGTCACAGAGCTTTACCTCAACTATGACTGTGATCTGTATTGTTCCAACCTGTTTGAGGAGCTGACTAAACTACTGTCCAAAGTTAGAATAAGAGTTGTTTCTTATTGGGTTGGTAGGGGAGGGGCTGTCCAGGTTGGCTGCCACATTGTGTCCTTGGAAAAGGCACTGACTTCAATTTCTCTGCAAGATATGGTCACTATTGTGTTTAAAGTGCAATAATAATAATAATAATAATAATTTATACATGTCTTCATGCAAATGTTATCGCCCATGAAAATAACTATTTACAAGTAAGTACATTTGCAAATAAATACTAAAATACATCGTGAAACATGTTCTGCAAAAATATGGCATGTGATAAAGTTTACATCAGTATTATTCTTTTTCATAAACAACAATATATGCAAAAGTAGAGGTTCAAACACTGAATTTATACATACAAGACATTATTTGATACTTTTATAAGTATGTTAAATATGAAAGATGCAAAACAAGCAAGTGATAAATTGAAAGGGTAACTGATAAATCACAGAACTCAAATCCAACTCAAACTCAAACTTATATTTTTCTGGTTTGTTAATATGTAGGTTTGAAATAGTGCATATACATTTATTTAAAAGATCTAACTGAATGAGCAGAATAATGTAAGCAGGAAGTGAACTCCATATTTTAGTCCCTGGATAATATGGACTTCATTAGATTGGTTCAGTGCCAGGTTTTATGTTGATAAAATGTTGATAAAATTTGATTTAATAGGGAGAAGATATTTTGTAGACTGATTCGTGTACTCTAGAACATCTTTGATACATCTAAAAAACAGAACTACTTTCAGAAAATGTATTATCTTGTCTTTTCTTAACCATTTTAAGTCAGTGAACATGTCTGATGATGATGCATCCATTGGGACATCAAGAATCAACTGAACTGCTTGTTTTTGAAGCTTGTGAATTCTGTCTAGTTGGGAACTAGTAGTTTCCCCATATTGTTTAACAGTTGTCATTTGTTGGAAGTATATGAGCATGATACTAAAGAATTTTGGAGTCATTTAATTTTTTATTCATCAAAGCAAGGGAGCTACAGACATTGTTTGCTTGTTTTCCTACTTGATTTGTCATTGATTACTCCTAGTAGCTTCTTATTGTTTACATTTTCAGCTTCTTATTAATAATCTTTTTTTAACTAGGAAACAAATTTTTTTCTCTAGATAGATTATTTTTACCTCAGATATAATTGTTCCAGGCCATTTAAAGAGTAAACACTACTTTCAAAAGTAACAATTAGAGGATTTGTGCTTATTTGAAGAGTGGTAAAAAAAGAAATTCTACTCAGTATGTGTATCTGGGTGTGGGTGTACCTCCATCTTAAAGTAGACCAAATGTTATGACAGAAAAGAAAGCCCACCAGATATGCTTATAGGCATTACATATGGGTATAATGTCAAACAAAGAAAAAACCCATGTTTTTCTTATATTGAATTTTTGTACAAAGTTTGAATAGTTCAAGTTAAAAAGAGAAGAAAATGATAGAAAACCCAATAATTTATGTAAATATATTCTGCCATAAGTTCAGCATTTCTTCTCATTCAGTTGACAGTTTTAGGGTTGGGAGTACATCATTCACACTGACCCTAGCTATAAGCTAAATGAAACCAGTGTATCTTTTGTCATAAGTTGTTTATTTTGATTTAACCTGAGAACATACTTATGATCTTACCAAAATGTAGTGTATCTTTTGTCATAAGTTGTTTATTTTGATTTAACCTGAGAACATACTTATGATCTTACCAAAATGTAAAGGGATTTGGTAGGCTTTTTTTCATCGGCTATTAAAGTTCATTTTGCATGGCCAGCAGACAGTGCATTAAGTAAAAATATTATTTGCTTCAGCAACCAGCATACATATATTACATTATATATTTTAATGTGTGATTGTTTCAAAATTATGCTGGTTGATTTCTTATTTTATAATGATAATGAGAGTTTGTGGAGTTACTCCACATTGGAACATCAAAGTCGTACCTTTCTAAGAATGATAAAACAGCCATATGCATTAAACAGGCATTATTGAAATATGGAAGATCTCAAAGGCTAGATATAAAGTGCACAGAGAACTTAATTAAAGGGGCCTATTTATAAATTTGAAAAGATTCTTATAGGTCATTTAGCTCTATTCTTACTGCATCTGTTTCTCCTAGAATGCCTTTCCAGTGTCAGGACTTTTCTCCACTCACCTGCTCTCCCTGGATGCACTCTTGACAGTTGTGGATGGAATAGAGCAGCACTGTCACAGCCGAATTCTCAGTGCCACCAAGTTAAGAAAGGAGGAGCAAGAGGCTAAGGAGGATGGTAAACAGATTATGTTCCTTTTAAGTCTTAAAGAACCCATTTACTCTTACATAATTGATCTGGCATTTGATACAGCTGTTCAATCCATAATTGATATCAAACACCCAGATTTTAGCTACTTAGGTTTCTTTGGCATCCTTGCATACATATTTTTAGACGCAGTGAATTAAACATTTGTAAGTCTCAATTCATTTTGAATTGCATTTATACAATAAAGCTAAAAATATTTAGAAAGCAGAAAAGAGATGTAATAAATACAAAACCGCATACATGTTTTGTTCCAAGTTTCAGGAAAGAACTCATTTCATAGGGTTTATGAATACTTCTTGGCCTCAACCTATCCCTATGCTACATCAATTCTTTCTGCCAACTCAGAATACAGCACTCAAGGCATAAAGTGAGTGTTCACAGCTTTACCAGAATGAGACACAAATCCCTGTGTCACAGGCAAAAACCCCAACCAATGCAGGCACCCTTTTTTTTGGTAAGATTGACTTGAGCATGTAATATTATTTGCTTTGCTCAAGGGCTTAACAGTTCTTCTAAAATGAAGCCACTATTATAAGCAAAATTTACCAGCCATTCTGTAGAGTGGCCTCACAGCAAAGTAGGATCTGAATTTGAACACCCAACGTTCATATCTTTGGTGTTCAGTGCCTATCATTTGGTAGTATCTGTAGGGAAGATAAATGGTGTGATGTTTTAGTTCTGGTCTTGAATTTTGTGCATTCCATCATTTTCATTTCTCAGCAACCATAAGAAATTATGTTATAATTGTCTTAAATGTGCCATAGGGCTAGGTTAATTGATTATACATTAGTGATTTGCATCCCTTTTTGTCTCGTGTGTCATGTGTATGTGCAGACTATTGAAGCATTTACATGGCAGTGGTAAAATTATTTAATTATTTAAAAGCTTCATAATCCATTTTGTATTCAGGAATGTCTTTAAAGTAAAACAAATTGCTTGTGAGTTTATTAAATGTAAAATGCACAGAAACAATGTATTTACCAAAATTTTGTTTGTTGGTACTCAGGTAAGAGATAGTGTCTCACTTATTTCTGCAATTGCTACTTTCATAAATGCCACCACATTTATAAGCATTAATTGTCACATCCATAACATTGCTAAATCTAATTAAGTGATAAGTTGTTACTTGGTTGAAAATTAACAAAAGGTTTGGCTGATTTAAGTTCAGAAATAATTTGGTTTTAATTTGATTCCATATTAACGGTACATGTCTTAACAATACCTGACAATATCTTAACAGAATTTGGAGTTTATGTAGTGAATCAAAAATAATTATAGTTAGCACACCACCATTTTCATCCAGTATGTTATTTATCATCATTATCCTCTGTGACTTGCTTTTACAATTCCTAAACATTTATTGCAACATTGAATCAGTAGACCATTGGTGATAGAACCAATATAACTTTGTAATATCACAACTAAATTCATTATGACTACTTTCATATGCCAGACTATAGATTCAGATGTTTGAAATTAATATATGTCAAATTGTGTAGTAGATTTGAGTAAAAGTTTGGTACACATTTTCATCTGCTTAGTACATTGATTCTGGGTACGAACAAAAATGTGTCTTCCTTTAATCTTGAGCTGCTTTTAGGTATTGTAACTTGAACTGTGCCACATCACTTCAATTTTCTAAAAGGTGAAAGAATCTGTTGTTGAAGATGTGATAATGGATGAGAAATATGGTGTAGCTTCTCATTAACATCCATCAGATGGGTATATATATTATTTCACTGCTTAAGGGTGTCAGCTGTTGAGGAGAGGTTAAGCATGTTGCTGAAATGAAGAAAAGGCAGCATGAGATACTAACTGGATATTACAGGTTTTTACTTTTGCATAAGGAACAGGATTGTCATGGGAGGTTACATGTAACTCAGAATTTATTACAGGTGATTTTGTTTGATATGATCTGATTCACATCCTAGGCATATACCACAAATCCCAAACATATAGCACAAAATGGAAGTTTTCTTTCCCAGAGATAAATGTACATTCGTAAATATATAATGTTTTTAACTCAGCCTCGCTTATGAGATAGTTTCTATTAATCCAGTCTGTTGAATGATTAAAAAGTTAGTAAAACATACTGGTGTTCAAATTAAGCATTAGAGTGTGAAAAACAGTTTTAAAAAATAAGAACAGGCCGTGAGCATAAAGTGCTTTGACCAGAGAAGAACCACAACAGTCTACTTGGGCATGAACCAACAGCACATAACTACTTAGCCACCATTGCCACCTCTTAACATATGTAAATAATCAATTTACTGAATAAACCCCAAGATAGCATAGTGGTTCTTGCCACTGAGGAAGGATACATGTTTTTTTAATACAGAAACAGAAAGCATGATCTGAACATTGCAACTGCCCATTACTATCAAGTTATCTGCTACTATTTCTGAGGAAAGTATTTGTCTCTGCTGTACCAACTTAAAACTTTACCTTTCTTGGTCAACCAGAGTCTTTCCTTGTCAGTTTTTGTCCATGTCCAAGATAAGCTAGACTTATTATAAATAAACCTCTTTTGAGGGCTGGCTTGTGCACTGTTCCTAGTCGCTTGTGTCGGAACCACACCATTTAGTAGACAATTAGGAAGTAGTTTTATTTACCAGCAATAGCCACCATACATAGATTCAGATCTCTTTTTTTAAAACGTGGATATATACCACTTGTTGTGATGAGTTGTAGGATCTGTGAATCATGCTCAAACTGTACTTACACGTGCAAGGGGAAGATTGCCTAAAGTTGTCAATTTCACATTTGATAAAGGCAGCTGTTGCTACACTCAATCCAAAAAACAAAAAGTTCCTTCTGTTTTAAACATGATTTGTTGTCCAAATCTTAAGTATATGAGTGTATTTTATTGCTTTCATATTTTTTACCTTGATGCTGCAGCATCTGAACTTAATAAGACAGAATCAGAAGGCCTTACAACATCTGAGTCAAGAATCATAGGTCCACCTACCAGCGGCTTCCATACTGCACAAAGAATTCAGCAATGGAAGGATGGTCCACCAGGTACAGATATTCCCTAAAATTGCAATCATCATTCTAACTTCATTAATCTGTTTTGTATGGTTGTAATGGAAAGTGTCATGCAAAACTGATGGGTAATTAGATTGACTTATTTCTGATATATTCCTCCTCTCTCTCTCTCTTTCTTTAATCATCCCTGAAAGATGAAAAAAATGCCTTTCAACAAACACACACACACAAACGCACACAAAGTAAATGTTACAGATTATCTCCCTTGCCTATGAATGGCCACCTGTGTTCTGGATGTGTACTCAATTTTAGACTCAGTACTTTTTTTAAAAAATCGTTTTAACAAGTCTGATGGCTGATATACATTGAGTATACAATGTCTGTAAATTTTTCAGTGAATTAATATTTTTGACAGTTCTAGTATTTGTGATGTAAATACTGGAATTAATTTTTCCATTGCTATTATAGGTATTCTCAGTATGCAAGTTTTTCCTAATTATATGTACTTTGTATATATTTTGTGGGTTTTTTTTGTCATTTCTCTCTAATGTTTCATTTCTTTGGCATGATGTAATCAATAATGTGTACAAAGTGCTATTAAAACAAACAAGAAAAACCCAAAACTATTTTTTTTAGAAAATGTAAGAGAAGTACAGATGTTTTAAAATTTCAGAAGACAACTATGACACATGCCCGTCTTGTACAAAATGTTTGGCATCACATTGCCTCTTCCCTGCTCTGTACCCTACACTGGCTATCCATTCTATCCAGAATTAAATAGACATTTGTTCTTGTGCTATGTTTTACTGATGGGCTCCAGTCTAAACATGCCTATCTGATCTCAACCATGTGTACACACCAGCAAGATATGCTCCTCTCTGACTCTCGTCTTCTCATTATCCCACTA
>QKMX01367259.1:14049-27440 GCA_003401595.1 Venustaconcha ellipsiformis | reverse complement strand
TTTCTTTTAAATTGTTAATTTGTATATCCTTTATAACAATCTAATTGTATAATTGTTTGTCTCTATTTTATTTTATTATTTTCTGACATAGATTGTTGAAGAGATAAGTAAGCATTGGTGCCAAGTATTTTTGGATGTAAAAGCTTTTGATTGGTTTATGATGGTCCTAACTGCAAATGGCGCTAATATAATATCCAGTATAATCATCATGGCAGCTGTCTTGAAAGTCTTTTAATTGCTACTCTCTCTTTAAATGGAAAATCATATCAACTTGTGGTTTTCACTTAAAGTTTTCATACGGTGTCTTAGTTGGTCCTGAATTTATAAAATAGTGCTGATCTGACCTGAAAATGTTGTTTAATTGTATGGATGGATGGATGGTCACATCAACTAAAGGTTTTCACCAACAGGTTTTATTTCATGTCTGGTTGGTCCTAATGAAAATTATGTCAATCTGACGTCCATTATGACCACCAATGCAGTCATCTTGTAAATATTGTTATGCTATTTTCTGCTAGACAGAAATTCATATTGACATGGGGCTTTCACTTGAACAAATGTTATGATGTACATTTGGCTTTAAATGAAAACAGTGCCATTCTTGCACTCAATATGGCTACTACAATGACCACCGTGAAAATCTTGTTATCATAACTCCTCCTGAATGAATGGTCAAATGTGTGGCTTTTTACAAAAAAAATTAAAATCTTCTCTTGTTGGTCCTTCATCTTTTATCCATTATAGCCAATTCAAAATCTTGCTATTGTTCAGGAATACCTGACAACAGATTTCAGCATTCTGCAGTTAAAAATAAGAGACAGTTGGATCTGAGATTCCTGGAAATTCTTTTTCAACAGTAGAGAATCTTATTTTTTGTTTAAATACAAAACACTTGTTTTGCATTCCAGTCTCCTCCAAATACTTCCATAATGTTAACATGCACATTCTGTTTTAGATAAAGGAAGAAACACTTTTTAAGTTTAGCTGACAGTTTGAATGGTTCTTATTATAATTTATGTATTCAATACAAGTTGCATCCGGTAGCAATGTAGGTCTTAATTTTTGAACTTCACTTAATATTCCATCCTTAAAAATGGACTCTTCCAGTCGCCTAGATTGAGCACAATTGTCATTGCAAATACCAGTCTCTCAGTTATTTGTATTGAGGATGGATCATTTTCAGTGAATTTACCAATTAAATTGATTATGTTTGTTGTCAGTATTGTCCAAATTTAGATCTGCACCATTCTTGGTTTTATGGACTGAAGGCTTTGGGAAAGTTCTAGTTTTGTGAAGATGACATATGAACAGATAGATACATTTAATGATCATTGATTGGTTAGTAAAAACTGACAGTTGGTTATACCATTGTTTGATTCCCAACAGTTCTGCAAGAGGTTTTCTGTGATATTTGAATAGTTGCTTAGAAGAATGGTTTTGCACCTAACAGTTTGGAAAAGAATGAAATGTAGATTATATGGAGCAAAATATTTTGTTTGGTTGTGCTTGTACATATAATAAATCAGCTTTAATATTTGGTTGACTTTCCAGAGGTGTGACTAAGTTAAAAGGAAATTCAAATACACATCTTATAAAATAATTAAACATATATTTATCCAAACAATTTCAGAACTAATGTGTTTTAAATTTAAGAGTATTTGATATTTTCCAAAGAAAATTTTGGAGGATTACTGAAAGTCAGAAGAAAGTAAAATATGGGGAAATTCATAACTTGATGTGCAGTTTGCTGCACATTGTTTGATAAATGCTTCTTCCAATACAATAATCATAACTTCAAACTGTATAATAAGCCTGTAACCATGATTGGATCATATTTTCCTCTTACTCTGTACAGCAAGAAAAGTGTAGGCTCCAAAGTAACCTTTCTTCATTATTGCTTTTTGTTAAGATTGTGATTGTAATATAATGTGCAATGACATTCTGTTCATTATATGATAGCTGAATGAATTTGACAACAATAACATTGCTTTGTTTGTGCCATAAACACATCCTTTCAGCCAACTTCCTTTCCTTTATTTAAATAATAACAAAATGTTTTTCTGACTTTAGACAAAGAGTTCTTTAGATGTGCAGATTTTCAAAATCTTGTCAATAAAATCCTATCTTTTTTGTTCATGAATACAGCTTCACCAATCATAGTTGTCTAGAATTTACCCAATATGTTATAAAACTTTGTGGTGTTGAGCAGTAATGTTGGATTTGGTTAAACTATTGAGCAACACAAATACCTCATACCTAAGTAGAATGAATGCCATCGTAAAAGCAGCAATAACTTACCTATCACTGTTGTGCAGCTTTTACTTTTTTGTGTCAAAATCTTGTTTATTTGTTGTGAATAAATCCTCAGACAGAATGGAGAATTGTTGATAAGACTAGGTTCACCTGTGAACCTCACATGACCATGCACAGAACAGTAATCCTTTTCAAGGATGCCATGTTAGCAGTTGTGATTTCATGTGTTAAGAAAAAAATTGCTAGTTACAAGTTAAAACCACATTTGGTTCTACCTTTGTCACTATACTATCTAGTGTTACATTAGGCCATCTCATCTGCTGTTTTTATACCTTTTATGAGTTACTATCTCCCATCATACATGTTATGGGTTAGGGTAGGCCCTCTTATTCTCAAAATACAATTCATTAACAGGCAAGTCTTGTGTGTTGTTATAATGTAACATTGTATTGTAATATAATGAGTGATGTGTCGCATTATTATTTGTGTCTGCATCCACTTTGAAAACATTAAAGGAAAACAAAGGAACATCTTTGTTAAAAAAAGAACATAGTAAGAAGAAATTTTTAACAAGTGAATCATTGTTTTCATTTTACAAATATTCTGGGGTGTACATAGCATGTAGTACATAAAAACAGGTGAGTTTCACATGTGAAAATAATATAATTATTATTCTCTTTCAAATGGCTGTTATTTCAGAGAACAGTTTTTAGGAAATTCTGTGAGAAAGTGTGGCTGCAAGAAGGGCCCCTGGGACTTTTACCTAGATTGCCTCTTATTTTCATAGTGCACACATAAGAAATATTGTAATTTTGTACAATGTGGGCTGATGAATTCTGGAATCTAGCTGATTCCAGACATACAAATTTGAGAGTGGAGGAAATATCCCCATTGTTGTCTGAATTTTCAGGTTTATCTCTTACAGATCCTGAAGTAGAAACCCACCATACAATGATTATTTCCTTGTCTCATGAACCTATGGTAACAGTCTCTTTGGAAACAGATATCACCCCTCCTATAGGAGGGAATGAACATTCACAGAGTAGATTGCCTCCTCCCAAAAACATCCCTCACATTCAAAGTAGTATGATGCTACTTTCAACAAGGAAGGCAGTGCATCCCTCATCGCAAGGTAGCATGTTGGACACTACATAGTGAGGAGTTGCAATGCACCCACCACCTTTAGAGTAGTGTGTCACACCCTCTGAAAGGTCAGCCAAAACAGTCCTCATGGAATGGACCCATCACCACTCCATCTTGCACAACAACCCACACATTCTCCACCTTCACACCTGCTTTTCTTGGGTGATCTATTTGCCACAGCAAGTTTTGGACCAGGTTGCCAGTTGCATCATTCAAGCCAGGAGAGCTTCAGCATCCATGGTCTATGATGCTAAGTAGATAATCTTCATTGATTGGTGCAGTAGGAAACACTTTGATCATAGCTGTCTCTGTGTAAGTTTGCTAATTTAGTATCAACTATCAAGGGCTATACAGCTAACATTTCCAACACATTTAAATTCTCTCAAGGCTCAGCAGTCAGTTAGGATTGGCATCTTACTGGCCTCATTAAGTATTTTTAGCTTTAGAGACCTGTCTTCTGCTCCCCTTATGTTTCATGGTCCTTAAAGCCCCAATGCAGCCATTTTTTTAATAAATTTCACCATTCTTCTAATTTAATGTTTGGAAGGAAGGAAATGATTTGATAAAAAATGTCAGACATTAACCATTCTTTAAAATAATCAAGATGTTAGGTTTAAATGACATTCAACTATTCAGTTTAAAGTTAAGAGGTGCCGCCTCTTAATTCAGTCGCCAATCTCGCTCATAATTCTTTTTGTTTTCGGGAGTGCTCTAAAACATAGTCACAGGCATCTGACAATTCCGCTAGTGACTATCTAATAACATTCGCACATGGCAGACAAATTTGTTTGAGATGGAAGGAAGAGAGGCATGCCCATTTTTTCAGTGGATCGGAGAAGTTGACCTTTTCATTAATTTTTATACAAATTTTGGAACAAAGTAATCGTGAATAATATCACATAAGGATCACCTACCATATTCAAAAATGCGTGATGTTGGCTTCTTCAGTTTACAACAGTGACATTATGAAATCTTTTTTTTCCAGCTTTTGACTGAATTTGGTTGACAGACATCATTAAACTGCATCAGATTAATTTATATTATATGCCTTTGAAAAATGCCAGTGTTTCTCAGTTTAAGAGAGAAATTATATGACTCATAATGTAATGAAACATGGATGTTATCTGGTTTTAATGGAACCCAACGATGTTTAGGATCAATATCTTTCAAGATTTTGTCTTATTCTTGTGATTTTGCATTTACAACTATCTGCATGTAATGGTGACATTTGGACCTTTAACCAAACTAATCCTGTCAACCTTTAAGTTATACTTTCTATTAGGACCTTGAACTCAAGGCTGTTTTTACATGTTTTGATGTCTGTAAGAAGTCACTTGAAGATTCATGAATTGTCTATTGGCACTGGCTGTCTCTGGTTTAATCACAATTATGATTATGTTTCTCTCGTTTGTCAGCCAGGATTTTTTGCCAAAGATCACTTACCTTCTGAAGCTCCAAAGTATTGGTGATGATCAAGGTAGGCTTTTATATCAAGTTAGGGCACAGCATTTCTATGCAAACAAATGGTAGGAAATGATTTTTCCTTCCTCTTAAGGTCTTTGTTGATATTTCAGCTTCTTCCATCTCACAGTGAATTATCAACACAAAGAGATTATAAGTCCCTTACTGATGGAGACCTATCTTTTAAGAAACTAAAAGCCCAAGAGGTTTTTGCTATCACTGCCTAACGGTCCTACCTAAATCATTTTTCATCTTTTTTCCCTTCTACCCCTGCTTGTTAGCACAGTAAAATGCAGGCATGGCCCCGAGGGTAGCCAATAATTTGTAAAGTTAATCTCTCATTCAAATGGTGAGTATGCTTTGTTTTTCTGATTTTGATCAGTTTAACACTAAAGCCTATTTTCCTGACAAATTTTGCTGCACAATAGCTATGGGTAAGTTTTTGCTGCTATTAAAATGTAATTTATTGGCAAGGAAAAACCACTTTATATTATGCAATGCTTACCCATGGTTATTGCCAAATGCCATCATCCTACCCCACTCTGGTATCTTGGTATAATGACATTTATGAAGATGACAATGTTTTGTGGATGCTCATGCAGGGTGCATTGACAATTCAGTTTTCTGTGGCAGGACTTAATTTACAAAAAAAAGTAATAGTGACATGTAAGTACTACATGATTAAAATTAGTTTTACCCCACCAAATAGACTACATATTACTTTATCTTGTATGATTCAAATGGCTTTCAACCTAAACAAGATCTTCAAAAACATTGAGAAAGAATTAACCAATGTTTAACAGTCTTGAGAAAGTTAGAATTTTGCTGGGCAAGTGGAATTTATTTGTGATGTTTTCTTTGATGTAACAAGCAGAAAGGAAAATATTTTTGCTTTTTTTTATGAAAATCTCAAGGTAATTGGAGAATTCTCAGATCATTTCATCCAAGTTTTTTTTTTAAAAAAAAACTTTAGTTACATGCAAAATAGCAAAATATGGAACTATTTCAGATCTTGTTCCCACTGCTTGTAAAACTTTTGGAGAACTTGAATGAGGTGGATGCCACAGGCTTGGAGGAAACCAGGATGAGGGCTGCTACATTACTTTGTAAGGTGAGTAACTGTTCTCTAGACTGATCTTGCATTTGTGAGTCATTTAGTCTCTTTAAATGATTAAGAATTGTCTTCATTTAAACATTGTGTTATTGTCTTAATTTAAATATTGTCTTATTGTTTTCATTTAAATATTGCATTATTGTCTTTTAAATATTTTATTATTGAGAACAAAGAAGGTAGAAGAAATCTTTGAAATTATTTGTGTCAGCAGTATTGTTAAATCATTTTTTTTTCTTTCAATTTATCCAAGATTCAAATACTCTAAATATTTTGATTTTAGGTATTCTTACAGCACTTGAGTCCTTTGCTATCCCTTAGTACTTTCACTGCCCTTTGGCTGACCATACTGGACTTCATGGACAAGTACATGAAAGTGGACAAGAAGAGTGATTTATTAGTAAGAATTTATTTGTTAGCAAAAGAGTCACTATTGTTTACCAAGTACTTTTTTAATTCCCACTAGCAGTATACAGCTCTTCCTGTGATAAGTCCAAAAACATAGACTGCAGTATAAGAAAGGGCACAAGTTACAGAGACTCAAACAAATTGAGAAGGCGATATCAAAAAAGCCAGAATAACTGTCAATAAAGAGCTTATAATAATGAAATTGTTCACTTTTTCTTATAATTTACCTTTATTTTCAAGATATCCAGCCTGTAAAAGATTATGAAGAACTTTACTCCATAAGTTTTCAACATTAGGTTGTACATGAAAACACTGCTTTCTGTTGTTGTTGATTCAAAACAGAACAAGATTCCTTTTTTTTTTAAAAACTAGAGATATAAATTTTGTGAAACAACTGTCAACATTGAAACTGAATTTTTTTAAAATTGCTCCATTAGTAAAATGATATGATTTATTTGAGAAGTAATACTTGAAACTTTTCATCCGTGAGAAAATCTGAGTGCCAATTCTGGATTTTAAGGTCACTCCAAACTCTTGTACTCACTTCTTCATAATGGACTATATCTCTGTAACAAAGCTTTTTATTTACCAAGTACTCATTTTGCTTGGTTACTTTGCTATCATTGATCATATTTGTGAATAAGTAGGCTAATTTAAGGTAGTTTAATTATACTACTTATAGATTCTTTATAACTGTGTTTGATTGATCAGTTTAAATGAGTTGACTTGACACACAACAATGACTGCTAACTCTTACACAGGCAGGATTTGTGTGCCTTTTAACATTTCTTTTATTCCAACCATTTACTTTATTTGATAAAAAATGAATGTTATCATACAGAGCAGGTCTGCTTTTATTTAGTTGAGTGTAACAATGCAATATCTGTTTCCTCAAGTCAGAGAGCAAAACACTGTTGGCAGTCACTTAGGTTTTCACAGAAATCCTTGCATAGCTGTGATGGTAGAATGACATTTTCTCACTTTTTGATAAATAAAATGAGTATATTGCATTTATTTTTATTACACTGAAACTAAATTAAAAGATAAAATTAAAACTCTAATTCCACTTAATGAAACTTATTTAAATTGGTATTTATTTATTAAAGTATTGTCTACAGCAAACACATTAGCGACATTTTCTTTGATCAAAATTTCATCAAATATTGTTATTTGCAGCGTACTGAGTGTTTTTCATGAAGAAAATTTAAGAAAATATATGACTTTTTCAAAGTTGAAAATTTTATAATGTTGATTCAAATTTCTGGGTACTAACCTCTATTGTTTTGACCTTAAAACGAATGATATTGAATTTCTTGTACCAATTTTTTGATTGCACCTTTCTTCGTATTCAACAAACTTTTGTGCATTTAGGCTCATATCATGCATTCATAGTGAGTTCCTACTCAAAGTTAATAATGGTTTGTAAATATTTGTAATCTAAAAGTGTTTGAGAAAAATCAGTTGGAGATAAATAAAACTTGTTTCTTAAATCAGTCTTTTTCTTTCTTGATTAAATTGTGAGCATTTTACAGTAAGCTGTGTTCATAATGAAATTGTAAAATAAAATATTGGATGTTATGAGGCACATAACTTAGGTTTACAGAATGTTATAACCCAGTAAAATCTTTGCCCAGGGTGTATTGGCTTCAAGATGGTTGTAACATTCCAGGAAACTAACATGTATTAACATCATAAACCTTGTACAAACTTTTTTTTTGAAAGAGTAACACATAAGAAAATCAGTAACGACACATTTTTTTACCATAATGCTATCATTACTTTGTGAATCTGTTTGATTTCATTGCCGGCTATGCAGATGATTGCTCACGGTGCATTAGTTGTAACAGTTGCTTCCCATGATGTGCCTCCCTCCAAACCTGACAAATGGCTGACAAATCAGTATTGTTTAATTTAAATCTATTCTTATTTGGGGAGGATAATTTGCATGTTTCTTTATCAAATACATTATCCAATCATAACAACATTAGGAAATTATTCTCTACAGTCTCTGAATCCAGCTCTCCATTAAAGAAGAAATTCCTTTTCATCTGTATGACATATAGATGAAGGGAAATAACTCTTATATATATTACCTCCACTCATTCCAGCTATGTGTCCACCTGTGTCCTGATGATTTAGTTTAAACTTTAGTTTGCAACTGTGAACAGTGCCATCAAAAAATCCATTGCAGTTTAGAACTAAATTGAACAATTCAGCACTTATTTTCAGTGTCATAATGCAAAGGTTGATATACCTGGTGTATGCAGCATTTTGTTTTTCCCAGAGATATAACTCATCTTTATGCATTTTATTGACCGGTTGACATTGTCTATGTGATGTTGATTGGTAAGGCTCAAATTGTAATTGCATTATTCAGCTAAATTTCTTCTCTTTTATTGTAGAGATTTCAAGTGCAGCTTCTTTGACAACCTCAAGATGTGCTTTGCCAGCACAAATGTTCATCCCTATATCCATTTTATGTGTGCAGTGATGGTAGAAGATGGGTCAAAAGTCAGTTGGAGGGTTGCAAAATAGGGCATGCTCTAAATGTCAGAACATGAGGTATTAAGCATTCATCGGAATTTGGTATCATTAACCAGTTCTGTTGGGATATTGAGATGCTGCCCCCTTCCATCTAGAGAAGACTATTTCAGATCCAGTCAAAGCCATACCAAGCAATTCCACTGAAGCTATATTAGAATTGTGTACAGTGTGCATACTGCAGTAAAGCTCTGGCATTTAGAATTGAGTTGGATGAAACTAGGACCATTTTTAACCCACTTTGCCAGCCCGTTTGTCATAAGTCTCTATCTCCATGCTTGCTTGGACCTATAAATGTTGAAGCTGGATGTGCAGGTGTACCTTCCCATTTTGCTGGCTGAATTGGATTGCAACTTAAATGTCACACACCATTTTAGCTGCCCAGATATTAAATGCAGTTTTTGCATTCATAAATCTTTAATCTCTGACTGGCAGAAAGCATGTCATTCGACAGTTCCAAGAGCAATAGCATTCTATAACCAGCATACCACCATAACTAGTAAGGATCTCCTTATCTATTATTGCAGTAGAAGGAGAACATGCAGCACATTTGGAGCCATTTGGCCCAGTCATACTGGCTAGAAAAAAACTATAATCCCCAGTCTGAGTGTTTCATGCTAGACATGACTTGGCCCAACAAATAGAATCTTTTTTATGCATGGTGATGATTCGGTATCACCACTGCCATAAAAATGTTATGCAGAACATATAGAAAGAAAATAATCCCCCTGTCAATTAGAGGCAGTGACATGGACCTGCCTTTTAATCATTCCACTTAAACCATAAATTTGTTTACCTATAAACCATGTATCTAATGGTATTCTGGAAATACCTTCACTTAAGCTATCGCTTGGGGTAGTGTACCGATTCTGCACCCTTTCATTTGGCCTCAGTCTCACACTTGGGCCTTCACATTGTCATTAGACTACATCATATTCCACTTTGGGATGTCATTCACAGCAGTGGTGGTGTACCTGTCTGATACAGTGCAAAAACATTCAGAAAGTTTAGTTTTTTAGTTCACAGTATTAATTACCTTCTCTACTTTGTTTTCAGTTTATGGTGGATAGTCAATGTGGAGAAATCAGATCTTGTCTTAACATTTTTTTATCTAATATATTCATCTTTTATCAACCTGTTTTGTGTTCCTTTCAAATACATCAACAGTATTGTTTGTGCATCAGAGAAGGTATGTGCTAGAATGTTTATTTTGGTGAGAGAGTTCTTCAACTCCAGTCTGTTCAGGGCAAGGGTGAACCTGTTATTTTTTTTGACACCTTTACATATGCTCTCTGCAGATGGCCTTTATGGCACAGTTGCACATGATTTCAGGTCAATATGGTTACCAGATTGCATTCTTTACCAAAATCAAATACATCCTGCTTCATTGTCAAGACAGCTAGTGGCTAATGGCAGGAATGCCTTTGGAAGCCCCACAATCAAAACTAATAATTGTTTGGATACCATTTTTCTGAGCTGGAGGCAAGGGGGAGGCACACTTGGTAATGAACTTTGTGATGGTCAGCAGTAAATGGAAACTGCAAGAGAATGCTCTTCACATGTCTTCTGAAAAATGAATAACATTCTCAACACCTCACACGTTTGGGTGGAATGCATCTAATGGAAGACAACTCTGATAATGTTGAACATTTAGGTCATAGTGAACTACCTCTTAAAACAAGTGTGGATGAAATCACTGGACTTTTTCATTATTGTACAGGAGTTTCTCCCTTCATGTGCCTGGTATCACATATACATGCAAGTTTAGCATCCCTGTCAGGCTCAGTGCCTTGGCAACTCATGACTCACTGCTTCATACAGATTAGTCTTAATATGTTCATCTTCCATGGAATCTGCACTTATTGGGGCTGACCAGTTCCCAACCTATTCACAGTGAGTTGGAATAACAAACTGTCCACCTTCACCTTTGCTTTCCTGCATCCAGAGGCATTGACCATCAACACCCATTCAATCAGCTGAGTGAGTATGGGTGTATGCTATTCAACCAGCACTGAAATCCAGAGGCTGACTAGTGGTGCTTGCATAACAGAATCTAGAGATTGAGGGGTGGGGCTTGCAGAATGGTTCTGATTGCCCAATTCTGATGGACAGAGACTAGATCAATGATTTACTCAATCTACAAATAGGTATACCCAGACAAATAGGTATACCCAGACAAAATGTTGCAACCACATGCTGCGCAAACCGTTTAGGTAACCAGTATTCCTTCCTTGTCCAAAACAGAACTCCTCCTTCACACTCTGCATGCTCTGTCCATGTATCCAAACTAAAATCAAATCGATTCTAATGGCTCCATTGTATTAATGGTGTAACATGGTTTTGTTTATAAATGTTAGGTTACCACAGATAGGCAACCGACAAATAACTTTCTGCTCTTTATCCTTGATCAATGTGTCTTGAGAGGTGAAGTTTCATGACCCATCTGATGTTATCTGAAGAGAATGTGACATCCATCAAGGGCCCTTCCTACCATTTAATTCAGGAAAGAAAAACATAACCCCACAAGTGCTGGCTGTTTGGCTAAAGGGGGTTATTAGAGTGGTGTACTCTGAACTCTCACAGGATTAGGAACAGCTTGAAGATTTCAGCTAATGAAATACACAATTTCTGCAAACTTGGCTTTCAGATATAATGTAGCAATTTGAAATTTAGTCATTTGGCTGGATTGCACTGTCCACTTTCACCAGTTACATTATTTGCATGACACGACCTTACAAGGAGGGAGCGAAATCATGTTGGGCCACTGGTAGATGCCTTGACAGGTATCACATTTATCCCGCTAAAAACAGGGCATGACCTAAGAACTTTTGACAGATTTGCACAGGAAACTTCTTAAATGAAGGCAATAGCCATGATCAAGATCTTACAGGGATTGCCCTTATTCTTGCTGAAACACAAACTCTTTGATTGTACTAACTTTTGGCATGGGTAGAGGTTGGATGCTCAAGAATTTCCTTCCCCCTCAGTCCTATTCTCCTAATGTTAATGTGATAACATAAAATATTTGATGGGGAAAGGAAACTGGTAAACGTCCTAGGATACAGGTGGCCACCTTGTAGGAACAAGGGGAATTAATCTGTAATAGTTAATTCCCTTCGTTATATGATGTGTAGATGGAAAGAGTTTTTATTGTCTTTCATTTTAAGTGAGGACTGGATTCAGAGCTAGCAGAGAATAATTTCCAAATGTTATTATGATCGTGTAGGTAGTTTTGGAGAAACATTTATTAAAATGTTTCCTTCATATTTATTATAAAATATATTTACTTTCTATATATTATAAAACAGTTTAATATATTTTGAATAAAATACGAGATATTTGCAGGTTAAATTTAGAAGTTGAGGTTTTCTGCCTTTTTGTTTTGCTAGTCTGAGTATTGATAGTCATTATGTGACTTGCTTACACCTTGCTTATAAATTACATGATCTTGTTATGATGTCGGGGATTTTACACCATGCTAGAATTATTTGTAACAGAAATACTGGTCATTACTCCTTGATAATTGATAAATCACATTCCTAGAAATCTGTTTATGTGGTAGTAAAATATTTGTTTTCTAGTTGTTACAAAATTTGAATAAAACAATATGACTTTTGGGATCTGTCATGATTTGGTATATCCAGAGTTTACTTTTTATCACAAGCTAATTATTAACTTCCAGACTTCACTGGATTATGCTGTGATGACCTTTTTTTATCCTGTTTTGCAGACTGAAGCTATTCCTGAGTCTCTAAAGAATATGTTGCTAGTCATGGACACGGCAGGAATTTTCCAGACTGGGGATGGGATGGAATCCCAGCTGTGGAAACTGACCTGGGATAGAATTGCCACATTCCTACCTCACCTGAAGGATGAGCTCTTCAGAGCTCATGAACCACCAGGTGAAATTACATTGCTAGATGCATGTGTGAACAGTTTCAAAAACTGACAGTTCTGTGAACAACTTCAGCTTCATGTATTTGTGTCCAATACTATTGTCAGCTAATCCAGTATGAAATTGACCCCAACTTTAAATCTCAGAAGGCACAGTTATAGTCCAGATGAGAATTATTTAATCTGATCATAATTTTAATAGTTTAAAATCATACCTTACTCTGTCCACGCAGACTTTTAGTTTGAAAAATGTACATGTTGGCAAGTATAATGTTAAATCCATGGGAAGGAAGAAAACCCATTTGATTTTGGGCAAAGTAGGTAAAAGCTTGTGGTCACCCTGGCTAAAAGAAGAAAAGCAAAAATAATGAGTTCTTGATCTTCTACAGTTCCGAAATGTGGATGACTTTCATTTGGTATATTCATTTTGGAATCATAAGGTCCAGGTCACTGCGACTGACAAACCCTACATTTTTATTTTTTTCATTCACAGTGACATGGTTCTCTGACTTTGATTCCCAAGTTTAAAAAGTGCTTGAATTTTGGTGGTTGCCATGTTGTTGTTGTAGGGTTTAATGCT
>QKMX01367250.1:4374-15222 GCA_003401595.1 Venustaconcha ellipsiformis | reverse complement strand
TTAACTCCAATTCCATCTTATATTTCATTTTCAATTCCATTACTTTTATATCGGGGTCTGATACCGACGTACTGACCGAAGACAAAACACTTTTATCAAAAACATTCTTCTCTACTAAATATTGAATACAAATATTTTGAATTTTGTCTTTCGTTAAAGAAATGTTTACTTCAGAAATATTGTATTTTTGGCAAGTTCAAGTAACTTGTCTTTATTCAAACTATCTAACTGCTCCTGAGTGGAACTGCTCCTGAGTGGTATTAGATAGAAAGGTCTCCACTTTTGATTACATTGAGAATGAAAGTCTGTTGTTTTCACTAAAGAGTTCAAACAAAATGAAAGATAGTGCTTGGGATTTAAAACATGGTGAATATAAATTTTAGAAACTATAACTATCCAGACCCTGGCAATACCGTGTCAAAGACGTTACTATCTGAGATCTACTTGAAACTGCGTCAGTGACTGAGGCTACAGCCATGAACTTTCTCATTAGTCCTACCTAGTATTAACAGAAAAGAGGATGAAGAGAGGTTATTCAAAGGGATGAATACAATAACTAAGCGATTGATAGGAGGGAAGACATTCACCTTAATCAATTAGTTCCCAGTCATAATTGTAGTACTCATCACAATCATGACATCAGCTATATCTTTCAGCTTATTCGATGTGGTTTACACGCCGGCCTTCAACAGAACATAACAAATCCCACAAAGAGACTAACATCGATGACCCCTTCATGCAACTGCTTTTCCATCGTGGTTGTCTCCATGTTGGTGCTCATCCTGATGATAATGTTCATTCCTTAGTACTTAACATGAAACTCAGCTCATTAAGACTACTTTTCCAACAAAATACTCCACAGGCCATGGAAGACTGGGACTAGGTCCCCGCCTCAGATCTGTGTAATCAGATATTTTGGTGGGACATTTATAACCCAATCACAATATGTCCTACCATGGCGGTAGTTGCCATGAGAATAGGAATCTTTGCGTAGGACATCAGAGACTAAGATAAATTTCCGTCCAAATACTTACTCTGCCTGCTACCAAGAGTTAGGGGCAGAGTCTTTGCCGGTGCAAAAGTCTCTTCTACCTTCCTCTTTCTGCTTTTCTTCTTGGTAACCTCCTTGGCTGTAGACTCCTTAACTTTATCCCTTGAGGCTGTCCACGACACCTCCACTGAAGTCTTCCGTGATTCAGATTCGGAGTCCATTGTTATTCTTTACTGTTCCACATTTAAAACGACGCATCGTGATGATCCCTGCCCATGATGGAGAAAGCAATGATCATAATCAGTCTGCCTACAATAAGTCCACTCTATGTTCTCAGCGTGGTAAAAATCACAGGCTCATTGAACACGTCCTCTTGTACCTTTTCTCTGTCCTTCATGGGGACATAGTGCTTTACCACTCTACAGTAGAAATTCAGTACCTATGAGTTAGCAAGCGTGTCTATATCTTCCGGGGTCAAACATTTGCCTGTGTACTCCTAACACTTTCCCTGAACAATCACACTTTGAATCAGTTCTCGTGCACAGGCTACTTCCTGTGCATAATCTCTGACTCATCTCTTAGAATCATCTTCAAAGTACTCTCCACGAAAGTTTAACTTTGGCCATCTTATAACATGCATGTATTACTGTGACAGATAGAGAAGACACAAGAAGAATTAGTATGATTATAATCAGTCCATATAAAGTTATTATCGCTGTGTACACTATCTACATTTCTTAAATATGACGGATCAATGGTGACGTAGTCGCTTGAGATAAGTCAGGAATTTTTCTCTTGTATTCCTGATTTCGGAACTAACTCCAGTGCGATGATGAGAACAAATGTTATCGTCGGACCCTTGTATTGAGGGGTCAGTGATAATTTGTCTTGATTGGGTTATGGGTTATTCTCAGGATGATTTGTCTTGATTGGGCTATGTGTCATTCTCTGAATAATTTGTCTTGATCGTGCTAAGGGTCATTATCGGGATAATTTTTCTTAATCAGGCTATGAGTCATTCTGGGAATAATTTGTTTTGATTGGGCTATTGTTATTCTCGGTACAATTTGTCTTGATCGGGGTATGGGTCAACTAAGATAGAATTCATGGGTGATATCTGGTATTTTCTGGATCTAGACGAGATCAGATACTATTTATACTTAGAAATTGTTCACGATCCACGTCTACCTCAGGCATGGGGAAACTGGGTCGTATCAATGTATAGTGGCCACGAGATCCATGTTTATTGTTCTCAGCTTCGATCTTACATTAATACCTGGAGAACAGGATCTCTCCTCTTCTAACCATTGACAGTGGTGTCATGGACTTAGTATTCTTGACACACATTTGCTGAAACACATTATTATATCGTGCTATCATCGACCCAATGACAACCAATGCTTGCTCTGTCCTCGTCTTGTCACTTAGAGTCTTTCAATCGATGGCTACCTCTCCACTAAACACTAACATTTCCTCATCACTAGGTACTACATCAGGTTTTCCAAGTTATGTTAGAAACGTTAGGATCAGTGTTAGTTACTCATGCTCGGATGAAATATAACCTTTGCGTTTTCTTTCACCACATACTCTTCAAATAGTACTGCTCTGTTATATCGCTAATAGGTCTCTGTGGATGCGTGCAGCCATGCTATATGCTCATCTGACATCTAATCTTCACTTATATCCACTTAATGCACACTATTGAAGATATTATTTCCTTTCAACCGTAAGGGTCCTTGAGAAACTCGTTGTAGGTACACTTGGTTTCAGGAAGGTGTCCAAATTCGATGAAGTCACGCACATCCCTATCAGCGGGAATTGTGCCGTCTACGACAACAACACTGATACGCTAGCCATAAGGAATTATCAACTCCGATGGCACATTATGTGAAAACCACTCGGGTACGATCTCACTGATAGGTGTGATGTTATAGTCTAGATCATAACTAGTGGCGATCATCGTCGAGAGAAATCAATCTGTAAAGTATCTACAGGAAATATTTCCATCCATGGTGGCTTAGCAGAAGGCTATACCATACGATTGGTGCACGTCATCAAAGGCTGATGATCGGTAATGAAAAATCTGAGGCACATCGATCGAGTGATTTTCCTTAGCCGAGATTAGCACCATCATAGGCTTGAAAGAGACTGGTCCATGGAAAGTGTTTTTACTCGTGGATGCATAGTAGATCTCAGAGATGCATCGAAATCGGTGAATAACTTGTTTGGTAGCTTCTGCGGAGTCACGACATGAGAAGGAAATGTATAGCTTAGTGAATCTTGGATGAACGATAGAGATATCTGCTTCACAGACATGTTATAGATCACCACGTCGAAAATCATCGTGGGCCATTTCTACGTGTGTTAATTCTTTTTCGTTCTGAGCTGAATAGCTATCGCCGTGATAATAGTATCTGTCCTGAGCACACATGGACGATAATGTCTTAACCAGCTATTCTACGGAGTAAGAGTCCTTTCGTTTGGCATGGACAAATACCACACCGCGATAGATCTTAACTCTCTTACCTTTGTCTGGCTTATACTCATTTCTCACCAGGATAAATCTTCTTCACCGTAACTTTTATATCAGGCTACATCAGCATCATTAGCATCAGCATCTACTACTACCTGTTCTTTTCGCTCTTTGAGTCTTTCCAGAGAATCCATTGATCTCTGTTATGTTATGAGCTACTTGACAAAGTATCCCATGAAACGCATTCAGCAGCAGCACATCCAGTCGACATTTTCCCTCGAACCTGTGAATAGACTCTACCCTAATAATGAGGCGTCAATGATCGTTCAGATTTATCTTGCCAGGAAGGTCAAGGAAATATTCTAGTCCACTGAGGTCTTATTTGTAAAGGACTTTCAAAAGGACACTACCACGACTGAGTCAGACTGATCCATAGTATTCCAGGTCGATTAAAGATTTATTCAGACCTCAAGCGGTACAGTCGATGTAATCATAATCGAGATCACTCCATGACATCCTACTCCACCTTCATGCATGGACCATTCGATGTAGGAAATGTCAGGCGTGACATAAATAAATCAATCTGATTTTTCAGGATGATGTTTCATTTTCTGAACTAGCGAGTAATGCTTGGTCATCATAGCATTCCAGGTCCCTTTAGATTTATTCAGACCACAAGCGGTACAGTAAATGAAATCATAATCGAGATCTCTCCATGACATCCTACTCCACCTTCATGCATGGACCATTCGATGTAGGAAATGTCAGGCGTGACATAAATAAATCAATCTGATTTTTCAGGATTATGTTTCATTTTCTGAACCAGCGAGTAATGCTTGGTCATCATTTCATGCATGGATTCTATATCCTTAGAGTCGATGATCTTACCGTGAAATCTCGCGAACAGGTTTTAGGCATGACTCAGAGGAGGTATGGCTTCCTAAGAGATACGCGTATTCAGAACTTCCTCGATGAGGTCTGAAGGAAACTGTCTGCGTAATAACCATCCGCATAGGGCTTTTTACAGAGTATCAGACTGAGATTCTCCTTTTCTTCCTCTTCCTGCTCTGTTTGATAGGTTATGAGCATTCCAGACTTAGCTCGTGGGCAGTGCAGTTATAGAAAGCCGTTACGAATGAATACCTGAGCATCTATCTTACCATGAGTACTGTCGCAGATAGAGCAGAAGGTATCTAGTCCTCTGTGGAAGATAGCAATATTGCTATTCCGAATTCCTCCATAGACTAAACCATTAGGATCACCTGTGAGCTCCATGCAGACCGATTCAGATAAATCTTCAAAGCGCTCTTCTCTCAGATTCAGAACGAGGTAACTTTCAAAGTCCCCACTGTTTAAAGGTGAAACAAAGATTCATAAAGAATCCATCCCGTAGGTAATTCTTTACACTGTCAACTCGCAGAGGTTCTGGTAGTGGCGAGTTTTAAACTATGAATGCCTGCCTGAACATAGACCTTGGAGGAAAGATATCAATAGGAGATAGAGGTGATTCTAGATCTAATTTCTTCATAAGTAAAGAGATTATCATCTGATCCTAGGATATGATAGCCATTACTATTTTTCAGCACTGCGGACTTGACTGGATAAATTGTCTCAAACAATGAAATTATCTTATCAATTTTCTGTGTTTAATCCACATCTAGGACCGCCTGTTGTGTCTCATCGGGCTTGATAATTTCGTTAGAGCCCAACGTACCACGAATTTCCTCGTACACATTGAACTTAACGTTCATAAAGGAGGTGTTCAAGTCAAGGTAGTTATTGATAGCCTCCTGCTTGGTGTCAAAGATGTATTAGACATACACATCTCATAATCGTCCACAGAGACATCGTTGTCATTAATCGCCAAAATGATTTTGGTAGACACACGAATTAGTGTGCCTTCAGCGTCAGCGATATTGCTGTGTCTAAACTAATCTACCATAGGCACATTGGAATAGGGTACTCAGAACACTAAGACCAAGGACAGTAAAATCAATCGTGTTGATATCAGACATGGATGAAATTGATCCAGCAGTGGCAGACAAACTCACGATGCTAACATAAACGCATGAGAGAGTAAATCACAGACCTGATAGGTACGTGAAATCTTATCTAGGGCACTCATATCAAGCTCAATAATCTCTTTCAGACCCATCTGCTCTTCCTGAATTACCTCATATCTCCATCGTAAGGACTCGTGATGATCTTAAAATAGTTTCGATAGAAACCAGGCCAGTATGAAGCAGGAGACAAGGTGTTATTGCTCTTGCCCAATAACACAACAAGTTCCAAGTTTCTTGGAGGGGACCGTACGTCCTAATCGAGAAGGTTGGGAGACAAACCAATCGGATACGGTTACCGACTAAGGAAAAGTTGTACCAAGCGAATCTCCTTACGAAACACATAGAATGAGAGGCAACCAGCGATTTTGTCGTCGTCACAATCGTCACCGAGGATACTGAAGGCGTTACGAAAGGTGCGAACACTGTCCCGAGCTGTCCGATGACGAGGGCTGAGATATCTTCGGACGTAAAGTGTGACACCATGTTGACCGCGAAGCCGCAGGAAGAGGTAGACACGTTTCTGGCAGGGTATTCCGATGTGCTTTCCGGAAATACCCGGAAAAACGTCACTGGTCGAGTTCGGATTGAAGCTGGTGTACGACCGGCCAGTGCAGCTCTAACCCAACCCTTTGCCATACGCGAAACGACAAGTGGTAAGAGAAGAGACTGAGCAGATGATTGCTCTGGGAGTAATCGAACACGCCGATTCTCCTTACAGCTCTCCCGTAGTCTTAGTGCAGAAGAAGGATGGCACCCATCGCTTTTGTGTCGATTACCGGAAGCTGAGTCAGGTGACGAAATTTCAAGTTGAAATGCTAAATGATCCCGAATAGATGTTCACTTCTATCTCGAAAGCGAAATATTTTTCGAAATTAGATTTGGCCAAGGCCTATTTGCAAATTACGGTAAGGGAAGAGGATAGAGCAACGCTTGACTTTGCTACTCCAGACAGGACCTACCAATGGCTGGTCATGAAGTTCGGAGTCCAGAATACAACTAGCGTCTTCACTAGAATGATGCGTAAGTTGTTGGAACTCTTGCGCTAAAGGGGTGTTCACAACTTCATAGATGATCTCTTGCTAGCTACGGATACGTGGGGTGAACACCTAACTCGACTAGCAGACGTTCTGGAAGGCTACGTCAAGAGGAATTGACGGAACTCCCTTCTAAATGTCACCTTTGGTTCCGGATGTTGCACTATCTGTGACACACCCTGAGTCAAGGCAAGCTGTCCCCAGAGAGGTCGAAGGTGGAGTAGCTGAGAAACGCTGTACGCCCCACCACGAAGACTGAGCTGAGGTCATTCCTGGGATTGGCCGGGGATTACCGGAGGTATGTAGCCAATTTCAGTGCAAAAGCGTGGCCGTTGTCGGACCTGACTAGGAAATGGGCCCCGAGTAAGGATTTTTGGACGGATGCGTACGAGCAGGCTTTACTAATGCTGAAGGATAGGATGACATCCGACGCTGTTGTCCGTATTTGTCCTCCCTATTTTTTTTACAAATGTACTGCAATGAATAACAAATTTGAAGTATACACCTTGTACGCGAGTGATCTTGTGCGACCCACTCACTATATGAAAGGCGAAATGTATTGTCTTGTGAGCCAACCGGTAGGGCATACAGTTATTTGTGTACTGTGAATAAAAATGACTGCGATGACTAATAGTAGCGCTCTAGAGCTTCGTATTGTTCATAGATTTATATAATTTTCCCTGTTTTTCTCACTTGTTATACTGGTGTTTTGAAGAAACAAATCCCTTACATATCTTCGGTATTGTTAAACAAACTTTGGATTCCCTTTTTCTTTTCGTGTGTGTGATTGGTGTAGTTAAAGAGTACACACCTTAGCCTTAGTCTAGATGTGCACTTATCAAAAATATTTTTGCTCCGTTTGGTCATTTTCACTTCCTGCAATTCAGAAGTAAATGGTATTTTAAACAAAACGAGCAGATAACTTTCTTTTACATTTTATATATTTGCAATATCACAAGATGTATTGTCTAGTCTAGCAAACATTATTTTCCTACCTTAATAACTGCTGGAGATATACTTTAGACAAATTCAGGCTGACTTTTTGACCACAAGGGAGCAGCCATTTTTGGTTTGCTGTGTTCTTAGGTAATTTACAATTCAACAAGTACCGCACCCAAAGAAATTTCAGCCAATGTACATGAAAGTAACATAGATGTATGCCAACATTCTCTCCATTGTTCATGTTGCAAATGCGAACAACTTCACCGTACACCTGTCACACTCTCAAAAGTTCATAATAGCTGTAGAGTTCCCTCCATGTAAAAGTTTCAGAGACTGCATCCTCCGTGTTAGTGATTCACTTATACTGTTACATTGCTCACTAAAATTGCCCATAATAATCTTAGTACAAACACGCTTTTGTTGACCATTGGCATCTTCTAAAACTTGATGTGTGTGTGTGTGTGTGTCTTGGGGATTGTTTTAAAGAAAGCAGGAATTATATAAAGGTACTGTTTGAGTCTTGTTCCTCTGAACATTTTGTTTTTGAAGAGTCATTGTTCAGCCATTTTAGCTTTTCATGCAAGGAAACTAACTCGAAGCACACACCAGAGGTGAAATTCTGTATACATAGAAGAAAATGAACAATTGCTTTTGAATGAAATATTCATGTGTGTTGTTAGGAGCGAAAAATAATTTGCGAAATCTGGACATATATCCGGTGTGCAATTTCTAGAAAGAAATATTTTTGTGCGACAAAGAGGTTCTTTGTCGGAGACCAGGAACAATTCAGCGATAGAGAGGATTTGAGTATACATGTGTTATACCATTAGCGTTCAATTCTGTAACCAACATTAATTATGTAATGGAAATTAATGCGAAGGATAATATTTCTAGAAACGTTTCCAAACTTAACAGTTTGCATGTATAGACTCCATCATGCGTTAATACTGTAAACATTATAGTTATTTTATAACACAATATATAATCGGTTTATTTTTAGTTCATGTCTTTCTCTCACCATTGCTATTATATTTCATATTTGTCTCACACCATTACCAAACATTTTTTTTAGAAGAACGCATTTTCAGATTTACAGCATTTCCTGCTTAGAATAATTTAAGTTTTGGTTGCCATGATATAGTGCATAATAATCATATCAACGGCTTGCCGTCTAAACAGAAATCTTACCTGTTGTCAATTAGGTGGTGTGCTGCTTCTTCCTGGCGCCTTAATACTGCAAGGAAATTTAAACAAGGATGCTTGCAAAACTATGCCGCTACTGCATGATTTAAATTTTCGTTGTTAGAAAGATATAAATTTGCTGTTCTTCCCTTCTGTAATGATACACGGATTGAAACTGAATAAAGCAGCTGCTCGTGTTTAATACATGTAGCACTTTGATTTCTTTGGTGCTTTAAACGTCTTGTAGAAAGTCCGTAATGTTCTATTTCCTGCAGTACATGTTGCTTTTTTATAATTCTCTGTTTTATATGATCTGTTCCAAACTGTAATGGATCAATGCGACAAATATGAAGAGATCTTTTTTGTCATACATTTCATGCGTTGATTAATACTGTTAGGGTGGGGTAATGTAGAAACAACATAGAACAGTTGTGTCTCGCAGACTTCAGAGCATAACATTGTTAACAAGAAATTTTAATGATGGCGAATTCAATACTAAGTTTTCGTTCTTTGTTTTATTTATTTCTATATTCAAACGGGAATCTTGTGTGGCCTTGGCAAGCCTGAAGTCTAATTCCTTGACAAACGCTGCATCCAATTTACAATGTGCATTTAAAATTGTTACTTACAAAATTCTTTTATTCAAAATGAAATCACCACTTGTTTTATTTAGGGATAATTCTTTGTATTGGATGTTTTCAGTCTTGTTTTGTACTCCATGGCGTAAAGTACTAATAATCAGCCGAATCACTTGGTACGATATCCTTTGCCTGTAACAGTACCATATGATGACGAAATATGTCATGTATTTACGCAGTAAAAGGACGTTTTTATATTATTACCAGACTTTCCTCGAATCGAAGCTTAGAAGATAAAACTCACTCTTGAGCACCTCATCCCACCCCACCCCATTTCGTAAATTACCCTCACATTTACAAGCTGGTCATATGCATATCAGGTTCTTAAGAGAGCGGTACAGTTGGAATAGTCTAATCTGTCGCAACAAATAAACATTTTTAATATTTTTTAATTTTTTTTTATCATATCGGACCACAGAGCAAGTTAGATTCAGCAATGTATCACAGCAGGTTTACCCTTCTTGTCAGGAAAGTAAGGTAAAAAAAGCTTCACAGGGACGCAAAAATTAGTTCCCATCTTTGAAATGTAATGTAGTTTATATTAATTTGTTCTAGATCACAAGCTACTGTTTTTGTTGCGACAGGCATAACTTCTGTGGACACAAACAATCACGTGTTAGATGGTATAATGGGGGTAACCTTATATTTGCACATTTGAAGTACATGTATAGGAATGGGGAAAAAAATCGCCAATAAATTTCAATATTTCAAGCATATGTATATAATAAATATAAAAGAAACATGTCGTCGAGTCCTTGAAACGAATCTAAAATTAGGATTTCCTAAAAACAACTAAGGGTTCGAGGGTCGTGCAAAAAGATAATATTTACATCGTAGGTCTTTTCTAATAGCAAGCAACAGAAACAGATAAGAAAAGTTCAAATTGTGGTCCCAAACGTGAGATCCCAAACAGAAATCGCAACACGAGTAATTTGAACTTCTGTTAAGTTCATACTCGTCTATTTCCGATGTCGGTGGAATAATTAGGAATGACTGAAAAGAATGATAGTGTAGAATGGTCTCCTGACGAACACTAGACTAAAGAGGCCGTAACCAGGCTATTCCTAATGATACTTCCAAACTGATAAATTTTGGTGAACGAATATGAAGATGGATGTTGCGAGAACATATTCTTATAAAATGAAAGCAGTCAAAATAATACTCAACCACGCTCCAAAAAGCAGTCAGATACCTACACTAATAATTTTTGATGATGTTATCCCTGTAGCATTGCAAACTGCAATGAAAGTATTTAAAAATTTATTTAAGTATCATGTGATGGCACGTAATGAAGTCATTGTAACGTCAGTGACATTATTATCATTTTTCATAAAGCCACGAGATTGAGGGCAGGTCGAAATGATCATTCTTTATAGCCGATGTTTTCCTAGCATATGATCATGACTGTTGTTACATCACAATAACTTTATAACCAACAATAACCAATAGCCTTGTCGTCACAACGACTCAATGATGTTTCTTAAATAATTAATTAATTAATTAATTAATTATTATTATTATTATT
>QKMX01367243.1:0-10619 GCA_003401595.1 Venustaconcha ellipsiformis | reverse complement strand
TAAATAGAGATAAATACATTTCTCCTGCTTTCTTACACTGCAAATATAAAAATACATTTACTACAACTATAAATAACAATACTGTCATCTGCATTGTTGTTCTGTATGTACACATTGATAAAATTTACAGTACATTCAATATGAATGACTCACTACCCCATATATTTATAAAATCATCCATCTTGAGAAATAGTGGACCCGATAAACCTAAACAATCAGTGTGTAGAACAAAAGTTGAGACATTGGACAGAATGATAGGCTCAGAAAAGAAATTGCAGGTTGATAACCTATCAAAGGTACTAAAATACATCAACTTACATTTCAGAGAAATATACTGAGTACATATAAACTAAACTGTTACATTATAAACAAAACTTACATTAATTATATTATAAATCTATTTACTTTATTATATGGTTCAGAGGTCAATTCATATTTTCTTTGAAGCAAAAGAATCATCAAACACTAGGCCCACATATATGCTGTGCATGCTATAAGGAGAATAACACAATAATTGCAACTGATTTTTTTTTAATCGTTAAGTATATAATAAAATACCCACTTCTGCCTAATAAAAACATGAATATATAAACTTATAAAATATATGCACCTGCTACATTATTATAGTTAGTCAAGCAACTGATATTTTATTGCATAGTTTTGTTCTTTTGCATTCTTTATTTTAATAATTTGTAGAGGTTAATACTTGAAATTAAATACCTACAAAAATGCAAACTTTGACATGTAAGTCCATGAATTTTAAGTACCCTAAAAAATTTCCCCCTAATGTTTTTTTTTTTAAAAAAAACCTGAAAATTCAGACCAATTAAATGTCCACTAATAGTTCTTAAGGAAATATTAATGAACCTAGTAACAGATTCATTAGAATTTTACTTGCTAGAATCATTAGATATAAGCAGCACCATTTGATGAGTACAGTATTTTCATTCATAATTTTCAGACGTGAGAGCTTGGTGAGACAGGCCAGTGTGGATCATCTAAATCTGTCTCATGCATTGGTCCGACAAATGAGTGTTCACAATGTGGAGGAAGAGCAGTGTTACTTGGCTCCAAATGTTGAGGGCAGAATCTTCTTACTGGATGATGAAGTGAGTACTGCCAAGTTCAGTTGTGAAAAATCTATAATCATCAAAGTGTATCACACCATCCTTATTATTATGTGACTTTGTGAATACAAAATATAAACTCAGACTCTGAGTTCATCTACAGCATTGAAATTTTGTATGGTAGGGGAGATAGCAAAGCTAAGACAATCCAGAAAGTGTGAAAATTACAACTTGATAAAAATTAAATTTATGAACAAACAAGAATGAATCCAGGACCAGTTTAAATGAGAAAGCAAAATTATGCACAAATACATCAGTTGTATATGTTGAAGATCTTCACTGGCATTCATTTCATATCAAATTTATGAGTGAGCTGAATAATATATCTGAAGCTAATTACAGAAAGTAGCAGATTGTATTATTGAATGAGGTTTATAAATTTCATGTCAAATAAAAAATAGTTTTATTGTCTGTTTTAATAACAGTAAGAATGTTGCATTTGTCTGTGATGTTTGCTGTGGCATTGCTAAATGTTATACCACAGTCTGGTGAATGAGTTTTATACCCTTGCCATGATGTAGAGTATATTAATGCTGTAGTATTGTCTGTCTGACTTTCCATCTATATGTTACCAAATTCATTTCTGTACAATCACTCATGTTATTTACCATGTACAGGAACCAAACTGTGTTGAAGGCTTGTGGTTGAGACAAACTCTTTCGATTTTGTAAAGTCAAAAGTTACAACATCAAGGTCATTGTACAATAACCTATGTTCTTCTTCATTTGCAGTTACCAAACTTTGTAGATGGCATGCACTTGAGGTGAGGAAGAACTCAGTCAGTTTCAGCATAAACAAATTTAAATCTTGAGGTCACTATGACTGATAAAAAAAATGGTTTAAACACAAAACTTCAGCTCTGTACCATTTACAGTTACCAGACTTTGTGGATAGCTTGCATTATGGATAAGGAAAATCACAGCCAACTTTGGGGTCAAAAGGTCTGGGTCAGTAAAACTGAAAGAAAATAGGTTGCTGTGTAATGAAAAGAATTCTCCACTGTCTATAAACACCAATCTGTAGATGGTTTGCACTTGGGGTTTGGGAAAACTCTTGCTTTCAGGATCAAAAGGTAGGTCTGGATCACTTACTGAAAGAAGAAAAATGGCTTAAATACAATAATTTAAGATCTTCACTGTATACATTTACCAAACTTTGTGGGTGACTTCCCATTGGCAAGGAAGAAGCCTATCAATTTCAGCATCAGAAAGCCGATGGTCAGGGTCACAATGACATAAGTTTTATAGTGGTTTCAACACAGTTACATTAGTTTTACATCACATACATGAAGAAACTTTGTGAATGGCTTGAAATTGGTGTAAGAAAGAAGCCTATTATCTTTAGGGTCAAACGATGAAAGATCAAGGTCACACACCCCACCCACCCCAGAAAATATAATTTGGTTCTGAACCAAGACAGACTGGGACCAAACTTTATGGGTGACATTAATATGACATACAGAGAAACCCAATCAGTTTTGGAGTCAAAAGGTCTAGATCACTTTGACAAAAATATGAAAAGATGGTTTCTGCACAAAAATTTCAGTTGTTGACCACTTACCATAGCCAGAGTTGTGGCAGGCTTGATACACTTACAGTTGGAAAGAGTCCCATTGATTTTGGTTTCAAAAGGTCAAAGGTCAATGTCATTGTGTTTCAAAGAAAAATTGGTTTTGTAGAAGAACTTTTGTTTTAAAGTAAGTTCCTTGACCAAATTTTGTGAATGGTTTTCACTTAGGGTTATTAAGAAACCAATAGATAATGGGATCAGAGGTCACTGTTTTGGAGAGTCTAATAAGAAAAAAATAGTTTCTGCACATTGAGTTTAGTTCAAGATGCATACCTATACCAAAAAAAGTGGTCATTGAAACCCATTGGTCAATAATATCATTCATACCTTTATGGTACCTACATAAAGGACTATTAAGCACAGGGCAAGCATTCAGTGTCATTCACAATATTGCATTTATACGACATCATGATGCCACTAAAGAAAAGTGTTATGTAATAAAGAATTCTATGCAACAGAATGAGGTACATTTCAGTTAGACTTATGATAGAGAATTCTGTGCAATCCTGAGAGTGCCAGTTGGGGTTTGTAAGTTTTATTTTTGTCCATTACAAGTACACAGAAAATTCAGGTATTTTGCTTTGAAACACTTTACATTTTGGGGTTCCGGTTTTTATGCTTTTGTGGGTGAGTTAGACCATTTCAAGTTGGAATGAAATATCTACCAATACAAAATTCACCTTCACTTCTCATCATATGCAATAAAAAGGCATCGCCAGCTTATTACTCAATTTTAATACCATTGCTATTAATAATATTGAGAATGTGAAATATGCATTAGGATAACTACATGGATGATGAGGAACACTAAACTAATTGATTACATTTTAATTTGAATCCAAAACTTCATGAGCATGAAAACTCATACAAGGTTGTAATTACTCTACCTTGTGTATAGTAATAAATGCAGATTTTCTTACCATCTGTATTATTCTTTATTTTTCAAAGCACATATTATTATTGTTTGTGTATACATTCCTGTACATATCAACTAACTGTTAAATAAACAATCAGCAGACTAGTCCCATTTTCTCAAAAACCATTTCAACCAGGTCTTCAAACTGCTACCTTGTCATGTGTGCAGGTAAGCCACCCTGCATGAATTGACTCAAGGGTCAATGTTTTCAGTTCTGCCGAGACCAGAGCTCATTCTCTTCAATCTGTATCTTTGCAATTTATGTTTTACATATTTTGTAACGATTCCTTCAGCAACAGTCTTGACAATATATTTACGTCAATAACACTGGCATTTATAGTCACTTTATGGATTCAATGTTGGACCACATAGCAGAATTGTTTCCAGTAAAAGAGGTTTACATTCATTGGCATGGTTTGTGGTTGGGAAGTGCCATTTTAAATTCCCTTTTTTTGCTTATTACTATAGGGACTTGTTGAAAGTTCTTGTGAATTTGACAAATCGTATGCTCTAAGGTGTGAAAAAAAGATTGTTGACTGGCAAAGGGGTGAGAAAGAGCAACTGCTTTGATGTTCCAGTGTTCTGTTGACCATTTCACAAAACATATGCCCAAGATTTTCTTAGGTTTGTACATACAGCTTTCATACATGATTACAGGTATTTCACCAACAAGAATTAACTGTTTTTTCTTAAGTTTCCCACAAACTTTTAAGTATTTTTTTAAAATCCCAAGTAGGCATAAGTGCAAAGTTTTTTAAAGTATGTTTTTGGAGAGTGAGTCGGAGAGAGGGTTATTCCTGGATATGCAGTGACATTCCAATATATACCATATAGCAAGTCTGTCTTAAACAGAGCTGTTTTGAAACATATTTAAAAAGGTTTTCTGTAAAAAAAATTAACATGTAAAACTTTTTATGCATATCATACATTTTATTTTATTTTATTTATTAGCCTGAATATTATTAAAGAAGTGAGAAATTCAATCACTAATCTAATAAAATGCTTTGAGAAAATTTCCCCCATTATAAATATTATATCAGGATGTAGAAGAGTATGTGCTCTTTTCACTTATTTATTTATTTATCTATTGTCTCAGCTTCAAATAGATAAAAATATTTTTAAAAAAGCAAGACATTTATTTTTCTTTGCCGACCTTAAGTATTTTTTGCCCAATTTTTCAGACAAGGAGTTCAAAAAAGTTCAAAACATAATTTAGTAAACAAATTCATGAAATTTAATCAGGTCATCTATACAAAAGAAATATTAAATTTAATTTTTCTGCCTCAGTCTGTAGCAAAAAATTTGTATACATTGAATAGTTCTTTCCCACTGTTGGTAAAGAAATTTCTCCGCCAACAGAAAGACTTGAATAACGGAAATATGTACATACAAGCCTATAAAAACAGGGAGGGTTGTTGAAGTACAAAGAATGGTGCATTCTGGTAATGTTAAAAATGTATTATGTATGGGATTTTTTTAAAGCTGTAATTATGCTTTTCCATTGTTTAAAAGTATAAAGGCCTTTGAAGGCTCTGATTTAAAGATTTGTTTTAAGCAGGGATGAGGTGTGTAGTACCTGATGGTGCCTAGTGCCAGCAAAATCGTAAATCCACACACAAAGGCACCCTCTCTTTTATCAGAAATAATACCATCTTTCATGGCTGATAGATCAGGCCATTTTCAACTAATATTTTGTGGTCATTTTGTTGTTATTGTTGTCATCTTTGTCACCATCCTTTGTAGGTATGTTTCAAGTGCCCAATTACACTTCGCCAAGTTATTATCTACCCCTCATACAAAAGTATAGCTTACACAAATGTTTTTTAGACATAAACATTTTCCTGAAGATGTCCTTGTGAAGCACACTTTTGAAAAAGCATATTTTCTTAAGCTTAAACATTAAAACAATTATGTGCGTAAATTACTTTGCTTCATGAAACAACAGAGTCCAGACATTTGATGATATAAAATGTCCCCAATCTGAATGTAAGTAGCTAAAGGCAACAAATATTGTCAGCATCATCACAACATGTATTCAAAAGTCTGCCTTGCTGTTTCTTTCAGAAAAGGCAGAGTCGGCTAAAATCAAAGATTCCATCTTCTCATAATATTATAGATGAAATTATACGGGAGAATTCAAAGGAGCATGAAAGCATGGATTCTACTGAAGATATTCAGCTGATGGAAGCAACTACATCAGGTTCCACATAGAGACCAGCTTAGAGATTTACAACACCCACATTTAATGAGGTCAAGGAAAACATCGCTGGACCTATAAATCAATAAGATTTTGCATGCAACTGACTTTTGAAATCAAAGCAACTGTGATAATAGCACATGTAATAATATGTGCATTGTCAGGACTGTTGATGACTGCTGCAATAGTTTTGATTTAACTCTACTTGAAGTTTGCCCTTACTATTTTGGCCAACTATATAAGAGTAGATCAGAAATTTGCTACATGTTCATAAAGCATAATCACTTCCATTTTTTTTTTAGCTTTACTAGATCAGTCCAGCACCCATTAGCACATCTTTGTTACCACTACTTCTCCTCAACTGCTGCAAGGATTGCCACAGAATTTTACACTTTCATCCCAAAATCTGCTTGGTTCTAAATGAATCGTGGCAGCCATCTTGAAAATCTTATTCTTGATACTACTCTTGAATTGATAGTCATAGCCTAAAGACTCCTCATGATATCTGATTGGTCCTAAATCAAAATGGTGCTGTTCAGACATCCAGTATGGCTGCCACTTTGGCCATCTTGAAAATTTTGTTATCGCTACTTATCCTGAACAGATGGTCATATCAACATGGGGTTGACATTAAAAGATGTTTATTCAGTTGGTTATTAATGCAGTTAGTTCTGATTGACATCCAGTATGACCACTATGCTGGCCACCTTAAAAGTCACTACTATACCTGAATGGATGGACATAAAAAGGTTTTTCATTTAAAGACTTCTGTTGATGTCTAGGATTTCTTTAGTCAGAATTATCCTAATCAACTACTACTTTTGAATGGTTGGGCATAATGATATGGGACTTTCACTAAAAGACTTTTAATAATGTTGTTTGTCTTAACAGAAAATTGCACATCTTTATATCAAATATGGCCACATTGGTAGCCATCTTCAAAATCATAACTCCTGAATAGATAATCATATCTAGTTTGGGCTTTCACTAAACGATTTAAGATCTCTGTTTAGTACTGAATGAAAAATATGGTGACAAATCTGGCCTCCAAATCTTGTTATTGCTGTTTTGTTGCTTCTCATGTTTTTTTTTATTGGTCCCTATAGAGATGTCATAACATTTGGCCCAACCATCTGTGCTCAGTAAATATTTCAGTTGATGTGCATACCGTGTGTTGTTCAGATACAACTTATATAGCTAGATTTTGTCAGAAAATGTAGAACACAAAAATGCTTCCTCAGTTGTTGAACCACTTGTGTTCACAATGCACCTGTACTGTGATAAATCTATTTTCCATAGCACTAGAAAAGTATATTTTGTTGATTATAGTTAGCATATCATTGAGTACAGTGGTGCCTCATAAAGACCCCATGATCATGCTTAAACATGTCATCGATCCTTGCTACTTTGTTCCTTTAACATACTTTTAGTTCAGGACTAAAGTGAATGAATTACATTTCACTTTTGCATCATAATATATCCTATTTTTATGCACACTCAGGACATAGTTGTGTTGGAACATACCTCTGTTCAATTGCGTTGGAACATACCTCTGTTCAGTGTAACCTCACTTATAATGGAGGTAGGAAACTTTGATTGATCCTATGGATAGTGTTATAAATATAAAGCTCCTTATGTTAATTGGAATCGATTGCAGCTTTGTTTTAAACTGTGTCTAATGTGTATTTTTTAACTGTGTCATAAAAGTATTTTTACTTTTTTAAATATTAGTACTTGTTCTAAATTAATTTATGTATTTTAATTATATGTCAAGTGCCATTTCACATGTATGCAAATTTACAGTCTACAGTGACTCATATATATGACAGTTCTGCTGCATTCAAGGTTCCAATTGTTCTTTTAAGAATGAAAAGAACCTTTTCATTTTATTTCATCATACTTAAACCTAGGTATGATACAGTCCAGTATACAGTACCAAGATGTCATGAATTACTTTCGTAGCTTGCTGATAATCTCACCAGGACTCTTATTTATTTATTGTTGAAAATCTTGATATTATATAGTTCAGATTTCAGTGCATTTCTAAATATCATGATATACAGCAAAGAATGTTTGGCTGCAGGTTTATTTTTTTTAAATTCTTACAATTGTGCTTAAGAGAATGTTTTTGTTCTGTTATTGATATTAAAGACTTCTGTTGATGTTGACCTTACTTGAATTGGCATTCCATTATATTGTGGAGGTTTTTTTTATATAGTCAAACCTGTCAATAGTGGCCACTCATGGGAAATAGCAAAACTGGCAGTTACATACAGGGACTGCTGTACACAGGTTCACCTTTTAAAACTGAATTTTGACAAATACCATGCACAGAACATCATTGTCATTATTATTACATTATCAAGATTACTTTCACTATACAACAAAATCATAATTATGGGTTTACATCATTCTCTCCCAAATGTATGTGATATGTAAGATCACTGTTTCCTGCTCACATTAATCCATCCTAGAAATGAAATCATCACCAACTTAAAAATATAAACATCTGTACAAAAGCTGTTTTAGTCAGTTGATCAACTCTTCAAGATCAACAGACTGTTGGTTTATGTGAGAAACTGGTGATGAACAGAAAATAGAAGCCATATATGAATATTCATTTTGACCCATGAACTAAAACTTCACCTGCCTTCAAAGACATGTTTTGAATATTGAATGATCACAGACTAGTGTAAATGGGGTGTAACTCCTACCTCTTAAAAACGAACATTTTTCCTCTTCACAGATAGCTTGAATTCACAGGCAAATGGGTAAATATATCTCACTATACCTGTCACACACAAAAGGTGACTTTCATTTCTGCTGCAAGAACATAACTACTTTTCCCCACCATACAAAATATTTCTTTGACACTATACCTCAATGATAGAAACTGCCTTCCTTTCAGATTTCACTTATTGACACCTTTGAGTAACACTGTCAACATGACTGGAGCTAGGAGTCTGAGATAAGAAATGTCTGAACATCAATTCCTATGAAATAAGAATTCAGTTTGCATAGACTGAACATTCAGTGTATATACTTTAGTGACTGCTAATGGAAGAGAGAAACCATTGTATTAGGAAACACTTGGTCACCCTCAATGGAAGGTATGTGACCATTAAATACAGACATTTATATAGGAAATTTGCAGGAGAGATTAGAATGGCAGTTGTGAACAGGTGACAATGAGGACAGGTTTGACTGTATATGTATATTTTACCTGGTAGTTGGTATTTGGTTTTTTTAGATCACCTAGCTGTGAGCTCAAGGTATGACCCTGTGTCTGTCATGCATTCAACAACAGTGCTGTTTTAAAAATTCTTCTCAAAAAGTGCTGGGCCAATTTTGACCAAAGTTGGCACAGCATTTTAGCATGGTGGCTTCAAAAACTTGTAAACAAGTTAATGGCCATCTTTGTCAGATATGACCACAAGTACTAAAAAATAAAATAAAACACCTTTGATTCTTCTCAAAAACTGTTTAATAGAATTGGATAATATTTGACAAAAAACATCCTGGCATGAATATCTGTAAAAGTTTTGCTGTCAAATATAGCTGTTGGTTTATAAAAACAAAAATATTAAAATGACTTTACCAAAGCAGTTGAACAGAATCTAACAAAATATGGCAGAATGCATCCTGACCTAAAGACCTGTCAGATATTTTTTTTTTAAATCTGCAGATATGACCAATGTTACTAAACATTTGATAAAAAAAAAACTCAGGAAAGATTTGAATCACTTTGGATACAAAATATCCTGGCATAGTGACCTTTTGATATTGGACAAATTATGCTAATATGCTGTCAGAAATAAATAAAATATAGAAAACAGGAAAATCTTTCAACAGCAATGAAAGAAATTTCAACAGAAAGCATTCTGTTGACACAAATTTTTGACCAGCTACTCTTGCATTTGGCTATTAGGCAGATGTCGGTTAGGTGATCAATCTCAGGTTCATTGGCACCGCTCGTTTCTAGTTTTGTTGTCTAAATTTTGTAATATATGCATTATGTATTAACTACTGCCTTACAGGATATATATATATATATTGTAACATGCTTCTCCAATATTTTTATATTTATTTTATATTGCCAATATTTTTTCATAGATGCTTATTTTGTAATCCCATACTAGTTAAAATCGTTTTATTTGTTTGAGAACTTAGATTTTTAAAAATTGTAAAATGTAATAATGGACAGCTTCTAGTTAAATGCTCACTTTAAAGTTGAGTATAGTATATTTACTATATTAGCTTGTCCATCTGATGTTAATGTTGTTTATGCACACTGACAAGTTCTTTACTGTCTACATTTACCAGACTTTGTGGATGGCTTGCAAAAGGGGTAAGGAAGCAGCATGTCAGTTTTGGGGTTAAAGGGAAAGGTGACTTATTAAAGGAGGAAAAAACATTTCTGCACAGTAACATTTCCTTCTACATCTCATCCATACCAAACGTTGTGGATGGCAGCACTTGGTACAAGGAAATTACTATTGATTTGGAGGTCAAAAGGTCACTGGGACTGTCGGAAGGAAAATGGTTTCTGTACAAATACTCTTACTTGTACATCTCAGCACAATAACCTTAGCTCTTGATAACATATCTGGACCAAACTACATGGACAACTTGCACTTGGAACAAAAGGCGATTTGGGATACAAAAGGTCAACAGTTGTAGTCACTGTAACTGAAAAAGTCTGTTTTTTGTAATAACTAGACCATGCTATAATAGAATTGAAACCAAGTGGGTTTTCTCTTCCTTGATTAAATGAACAATACAAACACAAAGTGATGAATGATAGGAATTT
>QKMX01367240.1:21997-32772 GCA_003401595.1 Venustaconcha ellipsiformis | reverse complement strand
AATGCCATTTTTCAGCACACGATAGGCTATACATGGCAGCGGGAAGGAAAGTAAATGTGTAATGATTTTACAGTACTAACATAAAGGGAATAAGGTCAAAAGGTTATTGAAATATAGGCGATTAAGGAAAACTGCACATATTTCTGCACCTTAAGTTGTGGATTTTATTACCATTTTAAGCATATCAGTCAAGGACAATTACACACATGATTTTAGTTCAAAATTTTATATATGTCAAAATACTGCACATAAATTTTCAGCTCAGGCTTTCTTCCCTTTGCTTCTCAGGGCAGGTGCCTCAACAAACTCCTCTTCCTCTTTGTCCTCTCTCTTCTTCTTTCGCTTATCTGCCTTCTTCTTAAGTTTTACTATTTCATGCTTTCTTTCAAAATATGTCAACATTTCCTCCTTCTCTTGTAACTCCTTCAGTTTACTGATGATTTCACTTTCTTTCTGTTTTCTGAGATACTCCTTCATTTGACTTTCCAACAGTACTTGTCTCTCTGCATCCCATTTATCATATAATGCAGTCAAGTTTTCTATGTCACTTTGTTCATATTTTGGTATCTCTTGCTGGACAAATGAACTGACCAAATTCTCAATGTCACCTGTCACTGTCCTGCCCATTAATCTTTCTGAAATACTCTGAAAATAAATACAGACAATACAGATTCAGTTACCTATCTAAGGTAGTACCAAAGATATATGAAAATTAATTACAAAAATCCTAACGAATTTGTTCAAAACAAGATATTGGACAAACAACATTATACTTAATCACATTACATTTTTTTTCACAGTGAAAAATCTTTAACTTTTATTTTTTTACTGGACTCAACCTGAAATTTGTCATTGTTAGTCACAATTAAAAAGGAATTGACGTTACCTGTTCAGTCATCAAGTCACTATCACATGACATGTATTATAATGAATGATGATAAGTAACATCAAGCCATTATCACATGATATACACAGGATAATGTCTGACAAGTACCATCAAGCCAATATCACATAATGCACAAAGCATAATGTCCGACAAATAACATGAAAACAATATCACATGATGTACATAGGATAATGCACGAGACAAAGCACCTGATGAAGATCGGTCACAACTTGCAATAAATTGATGTGACTTGTTTAGGCATCAAACCAATATCTTACGATTCTTGTAGGATCATGCCTGATAAGTAACATAAAGCCATTATCACATGATATGCATAGGTTAATACCTGACATGTGACATCAAGCCAATATCACATGATTTGCACAGGATATGCCTGACAAGTAACATCAAGCCTATACCACATGATACACATTGGATAAAGCCTGGCAAGCATCACCAAGCCAATATCACATGATATGCATAGGTTAATACCTGACATGTGACATCAAGCCAATATCACATGATTTGCACAGGATATGCCTGACAAGTAACATCAAGCTAATACCACATGATACACATTGGATAAAGCCTGGCAAGCATTACCAAGCCAATATCACATGATAAACATAGGATAATGCCTCACAAGTAATGTCAAGCCAATATCACATGATGCAAACAGGATAATGCCCGACAGCTAACATCAAGCTAGTATCGCATGATGTGTATTAGATAATTCCTGACAAGTAACATCAAGCCAACATTAAATTATACACATAAAGATAATGCCTTATAAGTAACATCAAGCCAATATCATATGATGCAGACAGGATAATGCCCGACGGGAAACATGAAGCCAGCATCACTTTATGCATATTGGATAATGTCTAACAAGTAACACCAAACCAATATCACAGTAAGCAAATAGAACAATGCCCAACAAGTATCACCAGGTCAGTAAGCATGATGCACACAAGATAATGCCTGACAAAAAACATCAGTCCATTAATACACATAGGTAGTGATGAAGATCAGTCACAGCAAGAATGAAATGACTTGATCTGGAACTCAGAACACTCAGTGCTCTTAATTTTCCAAATCATTTTAATCAATCGGTCTACTGTCTGCAACAGTGCTGTATCTATAGTCTTAGCCATACTGTAAGATCAGAAATATCTGTGAATTTAATTATTATATCTCTATCAAATCATTTGTTTCCCATCCTAAAACACACACGTGTATCCTCCCAAATGTATCTGATTTTACAGTATGTGCAGCAGATGCTGTTACATCAATCACATAGAGCTTTGGTATTCTGTGAGTTCATTTTTTGTGGGTATTAATTTTCATGGTATTGGCATAAAAAAAACATTTTGTCAGCATTTCAATTTTGGTATAAATTACATTTTGTCAGCATTTCAATTTTTCTGATGGTGGAAACATCCTATTGTTTCTACAGAAGAATCATAGTTTTGCTGGGTATTTAAATAATTTCCACATCAATTGGGACCAAAAGAAAAAGAGCGAATACACTGTAGATGGAATAATTTCAATTAAGTGCCCCCTCCTCTTATTAAGTCTCTCTCAATAAAGCCCACCAAATGATTTGCAGAATAACACTAATCAGATGTAACCAAATGATTAGAGACAACTCCACTGATCACAGACAATTCAAAGATCAGAGACAACCTACTGATCGCAGATAACTAATCCACTGTTCATACACAACACACTGGTTAGAGACTTCATACAGATCAGAGGCATCACACTGATCAACGGCAACCCACTGGTTAGAAGTATCACATTGATCAAAGGCAACCCACCGATAAGAGGACAACCAACTCATGAAAGGCAACCCATTACTTAGAGGCAACCTAGAGCCAATCTGGTGATTTGAGACAACTCACTGATCAGGACAACCACTAATTAGATGACACCCACTAATCAGAGGACACTTTAGTCTGAGACAATATCTGTATATAGATAAAGTGTTTCTCCTTTATGGTAGGCCACCACTTTTATGAGACATTATTCTCTTCACAGAAGGTTGGCCTTATAAGAAGGCGAGAACATTCATGCCAAATGATTGTTCATGTTACTAACAACTTTCTTGCTACCTTGAAGAATGGGTAGATATCTACTGTTCTTCAAAATCCAAAGATTTCACATTGTTACTTACATTTTAGTGTGACCTGTAGCGTATGTGCCACTATAATGAATACTGCTTCATGCAATGAGAAAGTCTGATTTAAAAACCACCATACTGAATACTGATTGATGCAATAAGAAGGTCCCATTTAAAACCCACTATACTGAATACTGCTTGATGGAATGAGAAAGTCCGATTTGAATACTGCTTGATGGAACAAGACAGCAAATGTTTAAGCAAATTATGTTTCTCTGAGAATACCCCAATCATGTTACTTTAGGAATATTAGCCTGTTGCATCAAGAATCCAGCCCAACTAACAGACAAAAATTGTCTTTTCCTGTCCATTTCAACAGCAAAGGGCAATAACTTTTGCCCATTATCTCCCCTTCACACTACCAGGTGTTGCAATTTTTTGGCTGAGTGAGATGCTAATGAAAATGCTTGTATGGTAGGGTGGCTGAGAGGGTTTAAAGTAATGTGATTGGGTAAGTATTCTTGGAGAAATTTAATTGAAAATATGCTTTCTCCTTTGAATACGTTCCCCAATCATATAACATTAGGAGAATAATAGGAGTAGAGGATGCTGAGCATCTGACCTCTACCTCACATATCTTTCTAGGGAAGAGTAGTTTGTTTGATTCACCATGTGATCAATGACCTATTCTCCTAATTACATAGCCAACACAGTCTGAGGTAAATTGACCTGTGACCCTAGCATATGGTTATGAAGATGAATATTGAAATCTTCTTACCTACAAAATTTCACCAGCAATTCCAGTGAAGCTAAGAGGCTGTTTTGGTTGATCTAGTTGGGTCTGGCATCTGTCTTTGCTGCTACCTTGGATCTACCACAAGGTTTACCTCTGCAATGCTAAATCTTTGAAATGAAGGCTTGAGAAGGTTGACTCTGCATGCCAACCAATAACTTCTATTATTTCTCAGATCAAAACATTGCATTTGAACACAAAGCTCACGATATGGCTCAAAGTTTCTATGCAGTAACATTTGTGAGGTGACTATGATCTAGTGAGACATCAGAATGCACTGAGTGTACAACCCACTTCAACCACAAAGCAAGGGCTTGGGGAGCAATATCCTTTGTCCTGGCTCAATCTGGAAGTAAGAGGCATTTTGTATGTGGCATGACTTGTCTCTGTGCATTTCAAGTAGTGCTTGAGAGACTAAACAGGATTTTGCATGGCTGCTGTTCTTGACATGTCTATGTTAGAAAGTGAGTGTGTGCTTGGTTATCAATGGATGGTAACCTATTTTGGGCTACAAAGCCTGGTTGTGTTGAGAAATCCACCAAACTATCTATCTGAACCAAGAGAGCTTGGTTCAAATATAAAGTGCATGCAGCTCACTTATCCTGCATGCAGCAGCTAAAGCTATCAGGAAACATGACTTGCCTGATACCGACTTTAGCATAGTGTGGGGTAGAGGTTTGAATGGATTTAAATCAATCCATGTTAAAATTCAGATTTGTTCCATTTGGAAACAGATGCTTTTGGTATATGAAGGTCAAAATGGGCTAACACATCCAATATGTCTATATCATGCCCAAAATCATGTTTGCTATGCTGCTGGAATTTGTCCAGTATAGCCTGTGATAGAGATTGGGGCTGACTTTTTCTTCTCAATGAGCCAGAGAAAAAAGTCAACCATTTGAGGGAATGAGGCATGCAGTGGGACAATGTTGTTGGAATGGCACCAGTCCCTGAAAACACCACCTTCCCTTGTAAGCCTTTAGAGCATAGAGCCGTTTTGCACCTCTCTCCACAACTAAAGATTTATATTGTTTGTCTCTCAAGGCTGTCCGATAACAGCTGAGCATATAGAAGAAAAGGATAGTCCAGGCAGAGAAGGACCACCCATGATTGTGGTTACTGGAGAAGATTCAGGTTGGCTGGCATCTTCCTGGGCTGATCTGTGGCTTGATCAAGTAGATTAGTTACTCAGACTTGTCCCATTTGAAAGGGGCTATCAGGATCATCTTACAATTCTGACCCCATAACTTTTGTAGTGTTTTTGTTATCAGTACCATGGGAGGGCCCACAACCACTCCCAATTGATTGACAGTGCATCCATGGCCCAAGCTTCTGGGTCTGGATAGGTGAAGGTGGGTAACTTGTGATTTCAGCTTGTTGCAAAGATGTAGATCATCAGAAGCCTCCAAAGTCAACAAATCAAAGTGAAGACCAATTATTAGAGAGACTATTCCATGTGAAGGACTTGACTTCTCCTGGATAGTGTTGCCCAAGACACTGAATCTGCCAGGAATGTGTCAGATTGGCACACTGATCTGGAGACTGTCACACAAATGTACAAACTGTCAAATCTGAACACACAGGTCAGGTGATTTACTGCCTCCTTGTTTCAGGAGACAGGTCACCACCACATCATTGTTGGACCTAATAAGGACAATTTCTGGATGAGTGTCTATCTTTTCAGAAATGAAAGACTTTGATGACAGCCTTCATTTCAAGGATGTTGATATTTAGATGCTGTTCTCCTTATACACTGTCTGCATCCCAACCATGCTCACTCATTGTTGTTGTGGGTTTGAATGCTATTTTCAGCACACGATAGGTTATACAAGGCGGCCAGCATTAATGGCGGAGGAAGAACCTGGGAAAACCCCGGAAAGAACAACCAACCCACTGTGCTCACTGGTGTCAGTACATACCATTATTTTCAATTGGGGCTTCTCCATTGAAATTTGCAAGGTCAGACAACTTGGAATGCACCACTGATGCTAGAATGATTGAATTTCAGCTGTGATGATTGATGGGACTTGAAAAAGGGAGGTGGGCCATTGTGCTCGCAATGACAATATAAAAAAGATGGCCAAACTGGATCAAGTTTCCTGTTGGAAATGGACTTGAAGAATTTGATGATTCTGATTACGTGAACATGAAGAAGTCTCATTGGATTCCGGCTGGTTACAAATTCCATATCCAGATGGACAAAATTCTGAGATCAACAGAGGTCTGACTTTTCCCAGTATACCAGAAAGCCTGAATGACCTAGGAGAGATCGTTCTTGCCTTGGAGTAGGGTAGAACATATCTTTCTGGAGGATGTTGTCAGGGTACACAGCAATCTTTGTAGATGATGTCAATCAGAACAGGGTCACAGTAATCCATAATCTCAGGAAAAGCTGATGTTGAGGCCAAAGGGAGAACTATGATTGATAAACTGTGTTTGTGACACACTATGAATAGAGATGTGAATATATGAGTCAGATAGATACTGATGGCTTGCTCATTCCATGGAACAAAAGCTGAATTGAATTTTGTGGTGCAATGAATTGGTTGCATACAAGTCAACAAAACAAGAGGTATCAGTGTAATTATTGCTATTATAAGTGGTAAAAATGCATAATTTGGGAATAACAAGTGTAATCTATATATTATATGGCAGAATTGCAGCATATATGACAATATACTTTTACTATCAATCTGGTTCTGTAGCTGGTAAAAATTCTTGTCCAAAAGTACAAAATCCATATGGATTAGAATCAGAATACAAACACAAAATNNACTGAAAAGTTATTTATCTTCAGCACTCACTTCAACTAGTCAACATGTGTAACTTTTGCTAAATGATCATGGTGAGGTACTCAGAGTGCTGACTTACATTACTCTCATATTTTTCTTTTAACATTGTAAAAAGGTGTTGATTTGTCCCTTTTTCTGATCTGACATATTCTTTATAGTTTGAAAAGATGCATTTACTCTAATATTTTCCATCATATAACATCCACAACTCACACCATAATGTGTTTCACTTATCATTTGGCACCATTATCTTAAAAAAAAATATAGACTGGTTCACTAACTAACTAGCATACCAATAAAATGAATGTTAGGCAAAGTTCACGCTGGAGAAACCCGTCTGTTTTCTTGGAATGGGTCATATACAGTTGCTATAAATAGTAAATAAGAAAAGTACTCATCATTTTCCTACAAAGCAGACACCTTTTAAAGAATATTCTCAAATTTGTATGAGTGAAATTAAAGAGATGATAATAAAAATGTCAAATACAATTTTTTATTGCTTTTTTTAACAAAAATTTTAATTTAATACAGCAGAAAAGTGTAATCCATATACAGTTTAGCGGAAAACTTAATTTGGTGAAAGCGTTATGATTACACCAAAAGCGCAAAGGTTGACATTTATGTGGTTGAGGTGACTCAAGTCAATGATGGTTCTCAAATTGCATTCTGAAAAAAAAGAGCCTAGAATAAAACCCCAGGAATTATGGTCTTTGCACAAGCTCCGCTGGCTTTAATTTTTGAAGAGCAATTGTATCTACTGTTGAAGAAAGGCATCCTTTTCCCAATCTAACAGTGCATCCAAGAAGAGAGAGGAGGAGAGGGGAGGGGCGTTGTAAATGAATGAAACCCAAAGCCCATCCAAATGAACTGCATGCATGCACAAATGCCCACACACACAAGTTCTGATGAAAAGTGAGATCCTGTGAGCTCAAAATTTGGTTTCTTACTGCCTTTGGACATCTTCTTCCTTGGAAAAGCATGCGACTGAAAAGATCCCCTGTCCTCAGGCTACTTAACATTCCTGGTGTAGCTGAGAGGTTCCAAATGGCCATGTGGGTTGAGCAGCGATGTGGAGGGGCAGTTCCTGAGCTGCATGCATCTAACTTCCTCTATTCTTTCTCCAAAGTAATGGTGACCCACACAGGGTCATCCAGAAAAGGAGGGTATGACAAGGTTTGAGCAACTGGGAAAGCAGACATGTGACCCATCTTATCAGGTGTAAATTGGCTGAAGCCTTCAAAGTGTTGGCCATGGCATAATGACCAGCCCTGGTTATGACCTTAGTCAGTTTGGTATTTGTTATGTTCAACAATAGTACCCTTGGCTTTAAAACAAATTATGAATTTTAGAAAATTATTTTTTTAAGTTGAAATGTTTTTCATCATTTTATATTTAGCCTTACTGTAATCTGTTTTGCAAGATATTTACCTGGTTACAAAATTTAAGTAACCTGTGCCCATCAAAATCTCAAAATCTACCACATGTTTAGGATTCATGCTACAACCAAACTAGTCTAAATACCTGAAATCTCTGGAGACATTCACTTTTGTGGGCTGGGGTGGGTTTCATTCTATGGATTTCATCATCAATTGTTCTTATTCCCATTTCTTTTTCTGGCTCATTTGCATCTCGAGTTTGAGCATTCTCCAGGCCAGACTTAAATCTTTCAAACTGTGAAAAATACAGATAAAAATATGAAAGTATCTAAAAGAAAAATGGGTACAGTGAAACTTACCTAAAATGGACAGTCAGAACCATACACTGTGACTGACTTATCTAGATGGCTAGAATACAGTTGTTTAATTTAAACTTGTGACAACTTTATTTGGGACCAGGCTTTTGTTTCACTAAATTGAAATTTTTAAATATCCTAATTATTTGTAAGTTGGAATTTCATGGAACAACCAGTATCAATGTCTAAATGTCAATCACAAAATGCTGCTATGTAAGACTTTTCATCTATTCTAAGTATATTTGCTATACAAGTCTTGTAATATTTTATATCCTTCAATATTTAATACATCATATCCATAAAAATCATAATTAAATGTTTCATATATAATGATACATGGAACTTTGTACATTTTAGTCAAATCCTTTTGTTTTTTTCCCAAAAAGAAACTTGAAATGAATAATTTTTTACATATTCAAAAGGTAAAAAATATTACTGATTTTTAAAAAAAGGAATAATAATAAATCATGCATAAGGTGTTATTTTGCTGTTGTTTTATATTATAACTGCATTTTTCTGTATTTGAATCAAGGAGAAGTTCACATTTCAAATAGCTTTGACAAAATACTGATGTACAATTTTAATAATCAAATAACCAATGTACTATGTGCCAAGAGTATGTCTGATATCATTTCGTGTGAAAAAGATAAATATGGTTAACTTTGTGTAAGTTTTTAATCAGGCATCAAATAATGAAAAATGAGATTAAGAAATAAAAGGAATACATTTAATTATCCTTTGTAATTGTGAAGAAATGCCTTTGATGATCTCATTTTGAAAGGGTAATTGTTTTATTAACCATGAATCTACTCTCATTCTTTGATCATTTCTTCTATGATTACTTTAACCTGCAAGGAAATATAAAATATACTGCTGTTACAGTATTAACAGCTGGACAGTGACCTTTATAGCAAATAATCCTTAAACAGTATGGATAATGAAAGCCCTTGATTAAGTTGATTCATCTAACAAAGTACCACAGGCATTTTAAAATGTGTTCAGAAGCCATTTGATGTTTTTTTTATCTCAGTACATGTCAAAATGAAGACCATAGGCCACTGGTCTGTTAGTCTTATTGTTTCGTTATAATAATAAAAAAAATAAAACATAAAAATCTTTTCATTTTTAATCATAAACATGAAGTCACTGACTGACAGTGAATTCAATTCTTATATATAACTTCTTTTAAAGGAATTTCTTCATTATTAAGTTTGTTTAAAAACCTTGCCAAAAGGAGAAATTTCTGATCTGCTACCACCTAAATGCACTGAACCACAAAGAAAAAGAATTGCATTTTTTCAACCTGCAGCTGTTATTTTTTTGATTTCCTTACAGATAACATCATTCATTTGATCCCATCTGTGAGCCTCTCACATCAATTCGGCCTTAAAAATAAGAGTTATATGGTCAGTAAATTTCTTAATAAAGTTATTGGTTTCAGTCCTTAAAGAATATTATTAAGTACTGTTTACAAGTACATACTGTTAATAAGCACCAAAGAATGTCTGATGTTTTAAAACAAGAATTCTGTAGCTATATGTTTTCTTATATTCTTCAATTGATCTTTCAGTTATTTTCTTCATAAGTGAGAATGAAGAATAAATGATGAGTGTAATTGCTTGTCATTACAATAACTTCTACTGTTCTTTTAATGGCATTTACAGCTCACATATATTTTCATTTCTTTACTGATAACTTCTCTAATCTGATCTTTTCTGTGGGACTCTTGTCCTCAGTTCATCAGTGACTAGAATTTACCTAGTCAAAGCTCTAGGCATATTTAATTAGTATGTAATAACTCAGCATAACCATATGGTTCTTGTGACAGTTCTATTGTAAATTAAAACAAGAATTACCTCTTTGTTCAGATCTGTTAATTGACAATGGAGTATAGTAGTGACTATGTATGTGTACACTGGGAAGATCACAGTGATCTTGTAACCATTCTCTCTTTTAACCAACTACAAATAAATACTGCTCTGAATATTTATGATCTAACATTTTTTCATCCTTTCTCTCTCCCTTTCTATCTCCATTCCCTAAAAACAACAGAAGTTATTCTGAGTTCTTTTAGTTTTCATTGTAATTTGATAATGACGTTACCGTTGCTGTAAGAATACATGATGCACTTAACTCAACTCAAAAACAGGCGTTCATATCGCTGCTAACAATTTATCTATAAATGATATGTGTACTACATTGAACCATCTTATTATTCTATCAGATAAGGTATTATTTCAGCTCCATGCAGCTTCAATCATTTATTTTTAATTCGTGTTATATAACTGCTACTTTCCCTCTTGAACCTTCCTTTCTCACAATTTGAAATACATAAAAGTGTCACACTTGTCTGCTGAAAAGATATCCTAGCAGAGGTTGTCATGACGTAATTAATAGAAAGAGATTTTTTTTACACAATCACTTTGAGGCATCCTATTGTTTCAAACAAG